>VXAZ01006034.1:230255-245927 GCA_013399875.1 Gymnorhina tibicen
CTGGAGCCCCGGCCCGGCGCCTGGGCGGGGGACCCGCTGCGGAGCCGTGCCGGCTGCGGGACCCGCGGCGCGGGGCCGGGGTCGAGCCGCGGGGCTGGGGCTGGCCCCGCTTCCCGGTGCGTGCCCTCCGCAGCGAGCCGGGGCGTGCGGGTGTGCGCGGCCCGCGCCTGCGTGTGCTCCGCTCGGGGTGCGTGTGCTCCCCTTGGATGCGCGTGTGTGCTTTGCTCTGGGTGCGCGCGTTCCCTTTCGATGTGCGTGTGCTCCTCTTGGATATGTGTGTGCCCCTCTGGATGTGCGTGTGCCCCTCTGGGGGTCCGTGTGCCCCGCCGGACACACGGGGGGCGTGTGTCACATACACGCGTGTGCAGCGGTCGGTGCTGATGTCCCTGCGGGTGCGCAGGGCGTGGGGCCGGAGGTGTGTGCCAGGGAACACACGGGGGTGATGGAGGGAGCGGGCACATGTGGGGAGCTGTGTGAACACGCCCGTGCCCGGGCTGCCTGCTCCCGCCGGGCCCCAGCCTGGCTGCGGCCCCGACGGTCTCTGGGCACCTGTCCACGTCCCACGAGTGGCCACTGGCACCGAGCATGGCCCCAGCCTGTGTTTGCTGTGCCTGGGATGTGCCCTGTCCTTCCCCTCATCCAGGATGGTTTGCAGTGTGCGGGCAGTGGCTGTGGGCAGAGCTGCCCAACACTCACCCCTCTTCCTGCGGGTTTTCCCATGTAAAGGTGCTCCAGGTTGCCCAGAGCCAGCGGGGCTGTGGGGAATGGAGCCAGCAGGGAATGGAGCTGCCTGGCAGCGAGTGGCAGTGCCTGGCAGGTCAGTGCCTGCTGTCCTTGTCCCTGTGTGCCACCGCCGGTGCCCCTCCAGCTGCAGCAAGGGCTTGGATCAGTCTCAGGGTGGTGGTTGGGTCATTGCACTATCATTAGACTTTTGGAGGGGCAGACGAATGTCCCCTCCATGTGCCAGTCCCCGCCACGTGCTGGTCCCCTCCAGGAGAGAGGTGCCACATAACAAACTCTCCTATGGGCCTTTGCCATGATGCACTCTGGAAGCTCCGGTCCAGAATGAGGCCCGGGCAGGAACAGGATTTAGCGCCTTGTTGCAGTCATTTCCATTGGAGCTTGGCACCAACATGCCTTTGAGGAGCAGAGCCTTCCTGACCCCGTGCCCGGTGTGGGGCCAGCACCAGGAGCAGCCGTGTCCGTGCAGAGGCGCGGGGCTGGCGCTCCACTGGACCCTGGGCATCTTGGAGCACTTCCTGCAAAATGGACTCTCGGAGCCTTGCGAATCCACCTCCGACTGCTTCTCCTCCGAGGAAGCAGAGCACAGAGCCAGCTCAGGGCTTCTTGCAGGAAGCTGTCGCCTGGTAGGAGCTGCCACTCTTGCTCTGGGACATGGGGCTGCTGCTTGTGCCGGCAGGAAAATGGGGCTTTTCCAGCTGTGGGCTTGGCAGATGTGGCTCCGGTGCCTGCAGCAGCCCGGCTCCCTCGCTCCTCTCTGTGTCCATGACGCACGGTGTGGTTGGAAGCACGGCTGCGAGTGGCGAGGAACAGAGCAGCTCCAGGGAAACGTGCCTCTCTGCAGCAGGAGACTCCTGCACCTTCCCACACCCTCGTGCTGGGCCCAATTTCACCCTCGGAGCATCAACATCTGGTGAGCCAGAAAAAAAATGTAAATCGAATAACCATCAGGAGTAATTGGAGACCCGTTTGGAAATTGGTTTGCTACCTGCATGCCTCCCAGGCAAGCTCTTCCCTGTTAACCATTGTGCATCTTTGCATGAAAAACGAGGCTTTATTTGCAGCCTGGGTAGCGGCAGCGCAGCGGGATCGGGATGAGCACGCTGTGTCCCCTCTAATCTGCCCACAATCAGCACCGAGCCGCTGCTGCCACCGCCGCAGAGATGGAGAGCCCTGGATCCAGATGGCAGCTGCCTTCCTCGCTGCCCGCATCCTCCCCTCGCCATCCGCAGCGCAGGGCAGCAGCGCAGGGCAGCAGCGCAGGCCAGCAGTGCAGGGCAGCAGCGCAGGGCAGCAGAGCAGGGCAGCAGAGCAGGGCAGCAGAGCAGGGCAGCAGCCCGCCAGGACTGGCCCTGGGAGGGCCCTGTCCCCGACAGCCACCTGCGTCCCCCGTTCTGCTGCCCAGCTCAGGCCGAGCACCGCCAGCCCCAGGCGAGGCAGCGCCGGGCTGCCAGGAGCTGGGCTGGCTCCCGCTTGCTCTTGGATGGGGTTCAGGGAGCTGATTTGGAGCTCGGCGGGGTTTTTCTTGCCCTGTTTCCAGCCTGGATCCGCAGCTGGCTGTGCTTGGACCAGCCACGCTGGGGTGGGTAGCCCCTCACAGCAGCACCGCAGCCCCTCTGGGAGCGGGAGGGGTGTGCACCCAGGGCGGCTGAGCATCTCCCACCTCCCACCCAGAGCCTGTTGGAGGGGGGCTCTGGTCCCACTCACTGAGGCAAAGGGGTGATCTCAGGCTGTCACTGGGGTGGTCAGGGGCAGTCAGTTTGAGCAGTGAGGCTGCTTTGTTTTGGGGGTGTGTGTAGCTCTGTGCAGAATAGAGGTGAAGGTTCTGCTCAGGTGTGTGAGGAAAGCCCTTGGCTCAAGGTCCGAGGTGCTGAAAGCTGGGTCCCCACAGCAGAAACCACACTCCGGGGGTTGGCACCAACCTCCCGCAGCCCGGGCTTGGCACGTGCTGCTCTCCCTCGCAGCGCCACGGCAGGGTTTGCGGATGTCTGTTCCTCGCCTCGTACCTGCTCACAGCTCTGCTCTGGGAGGTCACTCGGGTCCCTCTGTGGGCACAGACTGTGGCTACACCAGCCAGGCAGCTCCCAGTGGGCACTGCTGTGGGCTCTGGGTGTCACCCCATGTTTTGGGTGTGTAAGAGAAGGTGCTGAGCCCCTTCTTGCTGCAGAGATGTTGTAGAGGGAAGATTCCCACCATGCTGAGCCCTCCTGTGTCACTCTGGCTCTGCTCAGGGAGGCTCCCGTGGATGTCAGCCTTTCCTGTGGTTGCCTGGTGGGTCTGGACCATGGGCTGTCGGGAAAATTGTCTTTCCTGAGAGCTTTGCCCAACTGAGGCCTGGCTGCAGCTCTTCACCAAGAGAGCAAAGCTGCTGCAAGGAGGCACAGCACGACTTCCAGAGCTCTTACGGAGATCTCGCGGCAGAGGGTTGGAACTGGGTGATATTTAAGGTCCCTTCTGACCCAAACCAGTCTCTGATCCCATGATTCTATGGTCTTGGTGGGTTTATGCCCTCTGGGGGAGAATGGGATGGGGGGCAAAGAGACAGGCAGCCCCAAACCTACACTCTGCTGGCTGTGGGATGCCTTAGACGTTCCTGGGCCTGGCTTCTGCAGTCCCTGGGATGTGTGGACCCTTCTGCACATCCCTTGATCAACTGCTACAGGGAAGGACCCCATTCCCTCAGGCCTCCAACAGCTGCCTTTGGGTGTGGTGTCCCCTGTATCTCCCGTGCTGTCCATAGGGCTGTTGCTGAGGACTCGGAGGAGCTGTGCTCTCTGCAGGAGCTTTGAGGTGACACTTGTGCTCAGGAGGAGTTAGGAAGGCCCGTGATGAGCATCATGAGAGTCCCCTTACGTCAAGTATTTCATATCCCCATTCCTGAGCTGTTTGTCTCCGTGTGTCTCTGCAGGACAGGGACCACCCACACCATTTCCCCTGGCAGGTGACAGATGGGTGACAGCACCAGACTCCAGCCATTCCAGGCGGGGCTGGACAGCCTGGCTGGGGGCTGGGAGGCTTGGATCCCCTCCCCACTGCTTTTCTCTCAGCTGGGCTGAAGTATTTTCTTCACCCACAGTGTCTCAGGGCCTCGCTAGAGGAGCAGGTGCTGGAGGTGGTCAGTGATTCCTCATGCTGGGTCCTGGGGTGGCCCAGCTGATGGCCAGGACTCCGTAGGGAGCAGCTTCCCCCCACTGGGTGAGCTGGGAAGTACCCGCAGCGAGTGTCCCTGGGGTGTTCCAGGGCATCCCCTTGTGCCCTGAGGAGCCTCTGTCGGTGCCTGCTCTGGTGTGAGACCCCCTCTGCACCTGGGGTCCCCAGGGGGAGGAGAGATGAGCTGGTTGTGTGAGCCTGCTTTGGGTCAGAGCAGAGTCCTCAGCTGCAGCCACAGGGACCCTCACAGTTTGCTTTGGGAACATCCTCGGGGTGCCAGTGCTTTCTACCATTTTTTTACCTCCGTGCTCCCTTGGCTCAGCTCCGTCCCCTCCATCCCCTCCGTCCACCTGGCTCTTGCTCTGTTCCCACTAACCACGGGCCTCTTCCAGGCACCCGCTGTCCCCCGGGGCTGGGACAGCCCTGCCGTGTTCTCCTGTCCTTCCCCCTCAGGGTGCTGTGGTGCTGGTGGCTGAGCCTTCCCGGGGTGGGCAGGGGCCTGTCCTGCTGCTCCGTCAGCAGAGCAGCACCCCACAAGGTATTTATAGGCTCCGTAATGTTATTCCCCTGCCAAACTATTACGGAAATAGGCTCAGTGTGTGTCATAGGAGAGAGGATTTTAATGGCATAGTTTTCACTGCGGGAATGAAGGTGACGCTCCCGCGCTGTTTTCCTTGACCGATTCATCCTTCCCACGGTGGGGACGGGATGGCTGCTCTGGGGCTTCAGCCGGGGCGCTGTGGGCTTGGGCAAGCCCTGGACATGGGCACCACAGGTGGGACAGGGACCTGCTGCCTTGCCCCAGGAACCACCTCCCTCCTGGGCAGAGCCGCTGGGGCAGCCGGGGCTCAGGGCTGGGACTGGGACTGAGCAGACCCAGTTGATGGACCAAGTCCTTTGTCCAGTGATTTTCTTGTTCTGAACAGTTTGAGACGATTTTCTGAATGATCAGAAAGGGCTGGTTTGGCATTTTCTAAATAGCCCACCCTCCCTCTGTCTCAGCTGGGCACTGGTGCTGGTTTGGGAGAGCTCAAAGACCAGTGACAGGGGTGTGTTCGGAGGTGTTTCAGCTGGCTGGAGCACAGAGCATCTCTCAGCTCTCAGCTCACAGCCACTGGTACCATTCCCTGCCTGTCCTGCCTGCTGTGGGGAGAAGCCTCTGGGATGGGAAAACCGATTTCATGGCAGGCCAAGGTTTGGACTGTGCTTTCCAAGCAGGATACTGGATATATGGAGGGACATGGCCAGACAGACCTTCACAGCACGGAGATGTGTCCTGCCCCTGCTCAGCATGGACAGTGACGCTCCCTGACAGGGTGGTGCCCATGGAAGGGGTCATGCTCCCAGAAGTTGTATGCCCTGCACGATGAGGCAGAAGGGATGGGCAGGCGTGGGGCACCCAAGCTCCCCAGGAGCTCCTCAGTCCTTTCCTGGGACTGGCCAGGCTCAGGAGTCCTGTCCCCAGCCCTGAGCTGGGGCTGTGAGCAGGGGACAGCAGCCCTCCCCTGCCCACACAGGAGCAGTGGAGGCCCCGGTGGGCTCAGAGCCCCCTGTGTGCCCTGGGGACAGGAGGCTGCTGCGCTCTGGGGCTCCCTAGGTTTGGGAACCCAAGGAACAGAGCGAGGCCTCGCAGCTGCAGGAGCTGCTGCCCACGTGCCCCTGTCGCCCTCACGTCTCCCGTCCTCTCCTTGGAGCTGTGAGCTGGGGATGGAAACCTTCCCCTCCTGTGGCTGCCCGGCGGCCTGTGGCATTGCCCACCCGAGGTGGGGACAGCCCCGCTCCCGGGGCTGCTGCCCGGCCAGGGCCGGTGGCCGGGGGTCAGCGGCTGCCTCCGGCCCCCTGACAGCGCCCGCCACAGGCACGGCAGCCGGGCCCTGCACGGACGGCTGGGAAAGCGGGACCCGCTGGGCTGGGGAAAGCGCCCTTCCCGCACAGCCCGGCCTGCCCCGCTCCCGCCCGGCGCTGCTGAGGGAGCTGCAGCTCGCAGCCGAGGGCCGGCCGGGGCGGGCGCCCCGAGCTCCGGGGCAGGGAGCGGGTGCCGCGGGTGTCCCCGGGCCGGCCCTGCTGCCCTCGGCGCTGCGGACCCCCGGCCTTTCGGGACAGGGTGCTGCGGGCGGCACCGTGACGCTGGGGGCCGAACGCCTGCCCGCCCCTGCGCGCCTCCCACCGCCACCCCGCTCTCTGCCAGGCGGGCGTTCCCCTCTCCGGTGGCTGCTCATGCTGAGATCAGGGCTGCGCTCTCTCCTTCTCCTCCTCCTCCTCCCTGCTGCACTGTCCCTCAGGACGGACCGCTCAGCCTGCTCCTCCTCCTCCTTTTCCACTTCATTAATGAGCCTCTTTGCACTAAGAAGTCGTGATAGCTGCCGGGGGACCTGGGAGGGCTGGTCCACCAGCCCAGCGCAGCTCCCGGGATTTAGGATACTGGGCACTGGGGCTGGGATGCTGCGGGGCTGCCTCGGTGCTGGCTGAGCCCCTGGCACAGCACGAGGGGTGTGGGGGAAGAGGGAGGGGACAGTCAGGGGGTCTTTTGCCCACGTGAGGTGGCAGGAGGCAGAGACAGCAGCTTGGGGCAGCTCCCAGCTGCTCTGCCACGGTTTTGCCCCGTTTCTGCCATCCATGGTGTTCCTCACCCTGCTGCAGGGCTCCTCCTTCGGGGGTGCCGTGGGCGGGGGGTGGCCACTGATGCTCCCACAGAGGCCCGTGGATCTCACAAGGGATGTCTACTGGCCCTGGTGGCCTTCAGATCCCAAGGGCTGCACGTGGCAGCGGGCGGGGGTCCTGGGCAGCCCCCAGCCCGCACCCAGCGCCCGTCCCCGGCACGTGCCCGCTGGCATCACAAGTGTGACACCTACACGTGGTGCCTCACCAAAGAAGCTGGACTTTGCAGACACATTCTGTGGGCATTGCTTTAATTTCCCAGTGTCTCAACACTCTCCCAAACCTGAGAAACTGAGATGGTTTCTGCTCTGCGGAGAGGGAGGCTCCTGTTGTCGCTCTCTCACATACGCATGCATCACACACACAGAGACTCTGATTCCTCTCCCTTCCCACTTTCCTCCTCCGAATGACTTCAAACACTTTATGAAAATGTTATTTTCTCTCAAACTGTTGCCTTTCTGCCTTGCTCTCCTGAGGAGCCTGTTGGCTTTTCCTGGGCTCCCAGCATGCAGGGGTAGGGATGTCCCTGTGGAAGGGGGAAGGTGCTGGGGGGGCTGAGCTGTGCTGGGGGGGAACACCAAACCTGCCTGTGCTTCTAGTGGAGCTCATCTGATCCTTCAGAGTTGCAAACTGGGTTGAATCACTGAATCCCAGAATGGGGTTGAAAGTGTTGAAAGGATGTTACAGACCATCCAGTCCCATCTGCCTGCCATGAGCAGGGACATCTTCCACGATCCCAGGCTCCTCCAAGCCCCGTCCAACCTGGCCTTGGACACTTCCGGGGATGGGGCAGCCACAGTTCCTCTGGGCAGCCTGTGCCAGGGCCTCCCCACCCTCACAGGGACGAATTTTTTCCAAAAATCCAATGCAATAGAGCAAACCCCTCGTGCGAGGTGGTGCAGTGAGGACACAGCTCGGAGGCGCTCTCCACGATACCGTGGGGGTCCTGTTCTCCAGGAGCACGTGGGAAGATGCCCCCAGCCCCATGGCAGCCTGACTTCCCCAGGCAGGACCTGTTTCCCCTGTCCATGGCAGGCCCTGCTGCCAGAGCACCCTGTGGGCACCCGGGGCCCGGGCCAGGCTGGGGGTGGGCTGGAGCGAACCCCTCTGCTGCTGTGGCAGGGGCTGACTCACGGCGCTCTCCCGTCACAAGCAGATGGATGATTTGATCACCTAGCAACCAAAATAAGTCGGGGATTAAACCATCATCCCCCTGGGTGGCAGGGGCCAGGCAGCCCCCAGCCGCTCCCCAGCCCCTGGGCTTCCCTGGACGGGGCTGGGGGAGCTCTCTCCTGCCAGCCCTCTGGAGCGGGACCGCGCCTGCCACCGGCACCCCAGCGGCAGTGGCTCCAGCGCTGAGCTGGGTGCAAGGAGGGAGGGGGTCCCCCAGGACCGGTCCCCCAGGACCCAAGCCAGACAATAACCCCGGCATAGTGTGTTCATTCCAGCTGTTCCATCATGGGCAGAAGGAATTTGCTCCTGGCAGAGTCCTGGTGCTGCCTGAGGTGGCATTTACCTCCCAATGATCCACCTCTAGAGGATCTTGTCACAGGGCTGCTATCCATGCCCCATCCCTGGAAGCGTCCAAGGCCAGGTTGGACGGGGCTTGGAGCAGCCTGGGACAGTGGAAGGTGTCCCTGCCCATGGCAGGGGGTGGAATGGGATGGGCTTTAAGATCCCTTCCAACCCAAACATTCTGGGATTCTGTGATCCTACCACAGCCCTGAGGGGGGTGGGACCTCCTGGGACAGGGGCTGAGCTGAGCTGGAAAGTGAGTGCTGGGCAGGGAGAGGGGCAGGAGGAGGTGTGAGGACACTAACACCCATTCGGAGCTGGGGGAGTCCCTGTGCTGCAGAGCCCTTCACAGCTCCAGTGCTGGTGCCTGTGGGAGGTGGGGCAGTGGGGACCCACCTGCTCTGGCCACAAACTCCAGTGTCCCGTGGGAGGGCACTGCTGGGCTGGCCCCTGTCCCCAGCATGCCGCTCTGGTGTTTGGACCTTGTGGCAGTGTGGGATCGCTCACAGCCCATGGGGAGCCCAGTATGAGCCAGGCCAGGGTCTGGAGGGTGGGATGGAGACCTCCAATCCATCAGAACTGCCCCAGACCCGTGCAAGCATCTCCTGCCCAGAAGGAAGCTTCCATCTGGGCTGTGCCGGGCCATCCTGGGTGCGGCGATGTGGCCGCTGTCCCTCCTGCAGCCGCTGCGGCCGGAGGCTGCGGGGCCATCCCAGCGCCAGGCCAGGACCGGGCTGGTGCCAGCGCAGTGCTGCCGGGCCCAAAGGAGGGCTCGGGAAATAGGGCAGCCCAGCTGCCAGCTGCTCTTTGTGGGACACAGCTGATATAATTAGATGAGACGCCCTGTTCCGCGCCGAGGGAGCCGCTGTGCCCTGCGGCCCCGGGAGCCCCGCAGCCCTACTTTGGTGGCACCGCTTGTCCCAGCGAAGGTGAGCCGCTGCCAGCGGGGAGCCCTGCCCGCTGGGCTCCTCCCTCGCTGTCTCCTGCCTGGATGACCACGTCCTCTCCTCTGCTGGGGGTTTGGTGGCTTTGGGGGACCCTGCTGACCTGCAGGAGAGGGTCAGGGAGGTGATGGTGGCAGGAGCTGGGTCAGCCCCTCATCCCACTTCCCTATGGGATGGAGTGACCAAATCCAGTGCCTGCCACAGCTGCATAGGACTGGCCTTGGAGCCAAACCCCACAGGCAGACCAGGGACTGGAGGGGTCACTCTGAGTCAGGCTTAACCTCCTTAGAGAACACCCCAAACTGCATCTGCTCTGCCTCTGGAGAGCGCTGTCCCTCTGAACACCCATCCTGGGGTTCAGCAATGCCCATGCCTCAGGCACCCAGCATGGCTGCGCATCTCTGCCCCTGGGAGTGCCCCCCAGAGCATTCCACACATCCCGGGCTGATCCGCTGGACCCCCCAGGACTGGCCATCCCCAAGAAGATGAGTTGTAGCTGTTTGGGAATTACCAGCTGGAGCTGTCAGGGGTGGGCTCAGGCTGGATATCAGGGAAGGGTTCTTCATCCAGAGGGTGCTGGGCACTGCCCAGGCTCCCCAGGGAATGAGCATGGCCCTGAGGCTGCCAGAGCTCCAGGAGTGTTTGGACAATGCTCTCAGACATTGTTGGGGTGTCTTGGGCAGGGCCAGGGGTTGGACTCAATGATCCTTACAGGATATTCTCAGAATATTCTGTGGTTCTGTAGGAACTCCAGCTTTGTGGTTCTGACCTCAAAACCATCAAATCCAGCCATTTTTGCCCCTGCCAAGAAGCCAGGAATGTATTTGGCACCCCATTCCTCCAGCCACTTCCACAGGGATGGGCTCAGACCAAGCCAGGTCCATCAGCTCCTCTGCAGGCTCCTATCTTGGTCCGGGGTGGATCTGTGGGTGCTCCAGGAGCATCCCAGAGCCCGTGGCAGGAGCAGCCAAGGCTCTGTGGACAGAGGCAAATTTCAGAGAAAGATATAAGGAATTTTATTTCCACAAACGTCTGTTTACACAGAGCTACTGGTTTCCACTGGAGCTGGGAAGCTGCTGTAACCTCCCTGTCTCAGAGGGGTGTGAAGGGAAATTCCGTGTGTCTGGGGCTCAGGGCTGGGCTCTCGGAGCTGTTCTCCTGGCAGGGAGAGTGGCAGGAGGGAGAGGGACAGGAGGGAGAAGGGCAGGAGGGAGAGGGGCAGGAGGGAGAAGGGCAGCTGCTTTGACATCCCCCACGGTGGGCAGGGAGTCACCCCTGAAGGGTTGCCTGGGACTGGGGGGCACATGGGGACCTTTTCCATGAGGATTTCCATTATTTCCATGAGGAGAAGTCACAGCACATTGTGGCCCTTGGGGAAGTTGGTGGCAGGAGAAGCCCTGGCTCACCATGGGTGCTGGCCCTGGGCAGTGCCCTGAGCTGTGGGGTGCCAGGGGGTGCAGGTGGGGCTGTCCTGCCTCGGTGCTGGCACAGGAGGATCCCTGTGGTGCTGCTGCCTGTGGTGAGGCCCCAATGTAGGAAGGGTGTTGGGAACCTCCCAGGTTTTCCTGAGACCCACCCGGCTGTGACAGAGCTGTGGGAAGAGGGCAAGAGGAGCAGGGGTGGGCAGGACTGGGTGCTGCTGGGGGCATCTCCTGCCCTTGGCAATGCTGCCAGGGGCTGGGGTAGGCTGGAGGGAGTGGCATTTCTGGTTGGAAAGACAGAAATGTGGAGAGCAAACTACCGCTGTGGCTGGAGAGGACTCAGCTCTGCCCTGGACCCAGCCCAGGCACCCCTCAAAGGGGGTCCTGGGTGGGGGCTTTGTGGCCAGGGAGAGCCCCAGGCCATCCCTCATCCAGGCCAGCCCTCCTGTGCCTCTCCCCGAGGAGCAGAGCAGCTGCTGCCCAGCACGGAGCCCTCAGAGCCCCGAAGCCCTCAGAGCCTGCCTCTCCTGGGGGAAAGCTGTCCTGTCCCTTGAACTCTTTTAACCTCCAGTGCCATTGCTGCTCCTCCCTCGCTCTGCCGGTGGGATGGGATGGTTTCTGCTCATCCAGACGTTTTTGGGCAGGGTGGCTGTGCTTGTCCTCCCCTGCAGGTGTGAAGGACCCGCTCCCCAGGGAGCCCTGGGGGCCCTGGGCTGGCACCGGGACCTCGCTGGCATTGCTGGGGAAGGGCGATCTCACAGGATTCACAGGCAGGAGGGAGGAACAAATCCAAACGTGTGGGTTTGAGGAGGTCATCCCGGGTTTAAATCACACTCCAAGTCTCCTGTTTGCCCCAGTGATGGGAAAGGTGAAACTGGAAAGGAGCCAGAGAATCAAACCCAGGGCACCTGCACCCTGTTCCAGCAGTAACAGGGGGTGTCAGAAAAATGATCCTCAGCTGGCAAAGCAGGGACCTGCTAGGGGCTGGAAACACCCCCAGCACAGTTCCTGCTGAAAGCCTGGCTGGCAGGATGGGCTCTCCACTCGGGATGGGAGAGCCCAGGGGCCCGGGAGCTGTGCTGGGCAGGGGCTTCTCATCAGCTCCCTGAGCACCTCGTTCTGCCAGCACCATCTCCTCCCCAGCAGAGGAAAGACAATGTCTATTTGTTCACTGAAATTCACTGGTTTTCCAAGTTTTACCATAATGGGAACATGGAATCTTGCTTTTCCTGGAAGGCCATGGATCTGCACATGTGACTGGCACAGTGGAGGGGCTGCAGTTTGGTCAGTGGGTGTTCTTCCCCCAGCTGCTCTGCTGGGAAAGAGGTGGCTGCAAAAACCGTGCTCAAGTGCTGTAAAAATGTGGCTGCAGGTCCTGTTCTCTCTCAGATCATATGTTTGTGGGCATAAAGAGCTTTTAGAGGTAGATTAACTTCATTAAAATTGAAAGCACTCATTAATGGCACTGTAACTCCTCCGGTAATGGCTGGGCCAGGCTCTGTGGTGAAGCTGCTCCTCTGTGGGTGCCTGTGTCTGTACCTGAGGCTTCCCACCCCTCCATCTGCCCTCCCAGTGGCTTTGCAATCCTGTGTTGGGTGATGCTGGACCAGGGCTGTGCCAGGGCTGGCTCAGTGCCCAGGGGCAGCAGGGTGGGAGGCCCCAGGGTGGGTCCTAGCAGGCTGTAGGGCAGGGGGATCCTTACCCTGGTGCCCTGGGGATGTGGCTCGTGCTTCTGTGCTGTCTCCTGTGGAAAGTCTTGGAGCACTTTGGGAGGGAGCTGAGCCTCCTGGCTCTGTGCCCATCACTGGGGTGGGGTTTGGGAGGGGTGTGATGCTGGGGAATGGGGACCAGCACTAGGATGACTTTTGGGAAGGCCAAGGCTGTAGAGCTGTTCCTGAGGTGGTCCTGGGCTCCTGCCTGACCCAGAGCAGGTTTCTCACCCGGGAGAGAGGGGCCTGGTCCTGTAAGGAGCTACATGGGATCCAGGGGCCCTGCCAGGGACAGCGAGGGCTTGGAGGGGGCTGAGGCCCCTCCTGGGCTGGGGCAGTGTCCTCTGCCTGGACACAGCCTGAAGGAGGGATCCAGAGCAGCCTCCACACACTTGGCATCACCCAAACCCTACGGGCTGCTGCCCCCACGCCCAGCAGGGGGGCACAGGGCTGGGGGCTCCTCTCGGATTTACAACCATGCCTGCTTGCACCCCATGGCTCCTGGGGACTCCAGCCCAGCAAAGGGCTTGGAGCCCTTCCCCAGCCGGAGCCAGCCCTCTGTCACCAGTGGTCGGGGGAGCCCCAGGAAGCTGGGGTGCTTGTGCTGCTGCCCGGCCCCTGGTGGGACTCCCCAGTCACAGGAAGGGGGCTCCGTGTCCCCCTAAGGCCGCGCAGGTGGCCCCAGCCCGGCGCCAGGCCGCCCTTCCCCGGCAGCGGCGGCGGCAGATCCGATTTGTCTGCCCTGCCTTCGCTGGCCCCGCTAAGCAGGTTTTAATTTTGTTAAATAAATACGAAGTAATGGCAGCAGGGCTGGGAGCCAAACGGCCTGGGGACATCCTTGGGAGCCGGGCAGGCTCTGCAGCGGGGCAGGACCAGCGCTGGGAGCGGGGATGGGGTCGGGCAGAGCTGCTGGCAGCAGGGCCGGCGGGGTGGTTCCGGGGGCGGTCCCGGGCCGGCTGCTGGAGCAGATGTGGCCCCTCACCGTGCAGCGCCTTCAGAGCAATTTCTAAATGGCTGCTAAACAGTGCTGTCAGAAGCACACTCGTCTTCCCGTCCTAATTAGTGGATCAGACAGTAATTTGTAATCCGTTTGAATGGGAAGATCTGAGTGTCTTGCCCTGGAGCTGGGCAGGACACGGGGATGGCAGCGTGGAACAGAGCTCTCGGGGCAGGGATGAGGGCTCCTCTTGGTGCCTGCAGGAACTGCTCTCCCTTCTCAGGTTCCATGAGCCCTCTGCTTTCTTCAGAGTTTTGGCATTTCCATTTCTCTTTGTGGTACCCAGCACAGCACCCCCAGCAGCGGGGTCACAGGTCACCTCCTGCTGTCCCCGCGGTGGTGGCAGTGGCAGGGTACGGTACCTGGTCACCAGGGCTCTTTGCAGCACAGGCAAACCACTTGGGCATGGCCATACCGGAGCAGGGATGGGTTGGGGCCAGGCAAACCCCTAGGGCAAACCCATCCCAGCAAGGGTCTGGTCTGAAGTGTGCTGGTGTTTGTGTTTTCAGTGCTGTGGATAAAATGAGACCTGGAGCATGAGGATGGAAAAAAAGCCAAAAACTTCTTGAAAAACAAGAAGTGAGGGAAGAGGGGATGAGGGTGTGAAGGTGAGCAGAGGACAAGGCAGAGAGCAGGAGCAGCCCCGGGAGAGAGGGAGAGAGGCTGAACTGGGGCCATCCGGAGCAGGGCGTGGAGCAGGAGTTTGGTGTGACGGCCACAGCTTATCCCAAGTGCCAGTGCCTCTGTGTGACCCTCGGACAGAGCACAGGAGCAGGGCAGGGGTGGGGATGGAGGTGGGGGTCCCGGGGGTCCGGTGTGGGGTGGGGCTGAGCCAGGGGAAGGTGGCAGGCAGCGGGGTGGCTTCGAGCGCTGGGCTCACAAATAGCTCTGGGTTCATGGGCAGGGGCGACAGGCGGGGTCAGGCTGTGGCAGGCCCAGGGGCAGCAGCACGTGGGACAGGGTCACACTGCCCTCACCACGGCGGCACCGAGCAGCTCCTTGCTGGCGGTGTCTTTAGCATCAATTAGCCGGGGAAAAGCGCGAGTGTCCTGCATGCATTAACCTTTAGAGACGCCGAGTACGAGGAGCAGCCGGGAAGCTCAGGGGAGTGGGGCAGGCACGGCTCAGGTGACAGCCCCGAGCGGAGAGCCCGGCCCGGGGACACGGCCCTGCGGGCAGCCACCCGTGGGGCGGCCGGGGGGGCAGAGCCGCCCCNAGGGGAGTGGGGCAGGCACGGCTCAGGTGACAGCCCCGAGCGGAGAGCCCGGCCCGGGGACACGGCCCTGCGGGCAGCCACCCGGAGCCGCCCCGGGTGACAGCGCACGGATGCTGTGGAAGGCAGGAGCTACAAGCAGCGAGTTCAAGGAACAGCAGTTCCCTGCTGCATTCCCCGGCCTCAGCCGCGTGTGGGTAATGGCAGCAGTGACTCACCGCGCTCTACTCAGCGCTAATGACGAGCCGGGCTCCGGGTGACTCCGGCTCAGACAAACCCAGCCTCTCCCGGATTCCCATTAACGGGGCAGGGCGGTCTGGGGCATTCCGAGAGGGCAGGTGAGCAGCATGGACGAGGAGAACATCATCCAGTCCGTGCTCCCCCCGGTCCCAGCCCCCTGCGGCTCCCCCGATGCTGAGGGTCTGCACCAGAGCCAGAGGGAAAAGGAGAAAGGAAGCGGTTTTGAGGGAAGGCTGCAGAGTCACTGGAGGCTTCAGGAGCCACATGCTCCGGTTTTGGAGCTCGTTCTTGTAAGCCCCCCACAGCTGCACCCCGAGACAGCTGCCCATGTGTCCGTGGAGGGGGTGGTGAGAGCCCCCAGCTCCCGGAGGAGCAGCAGGAGGTGTCTGAGGGATGGAGGGGCAGCGCGGCCAGAGCAGGGAGTGAGCAGCCCCAGGAGCTGCTCTCACTGCAGTCCCTGCTCTTACAGAAAGTTCTGGGTCAGGAGGGGAGAGCTCCTTCGGGGGTATGAGCCTCAAGCCAGGCCTGGCTATGGGTGGCTTGCAGGGAGCAAAGCACAGGAGCAGGGTCACCGTGTGGAGCGGGGCCACCGTGGAGCAAGGTCACTGTCCAGAGCGGCGTCATCATGGAGCAGGGTGTCTCTCCAAGGAGCAGGGTTACCACGTGGAGCACGGTCACCCTGGAGCAGGGGCACTGTGCGGAACGGAGTCACCCCGTGGGGCAGGATCACCCAGTGGGACAGGATCACCCCTGGGACAGGATCACCCCATGGGACAGGATCACCCCCTGGGACAGGATCACCTCATGGGACAGGATCACCTCATGAGACAGGATCACCCCCTGGGACAGGATCACCTCCTGGGACAGGATCACCTCATGGGACAGGATCACTCTGTGGGACAGGATCACCCCCTGGGACAGGATCATCCTGTGGGACAGGATCACCTCATGGTACAGGATCACCCCCTGGGACAGGATCATCCCGTGGGACAGGATCATCCCCTGGGTCAGCCCCTGGGACAGGATCACCCCTGGGACAGGATCACCCTGTGGGACAGGATCATCCTGTGGGACAGGATCATCC
>VXAZ01006034.1:246089-292259 GCA_013399875.1 Gymnorhina tibicen
CAGCCCGTGGGGCAGGATCGCCTTGTGGGACAGGATCAGCCCCTGGGACAGGATCACCCTGTGGGACAGGATCACCCTGTGGGACAGGATCACCGTGCAGATCTGGGTCACCATGGGGCAGGGTCACTGTGTGGATCCCAGTGACCATGGAGCAGGATGTTTGTGCATTTCAGAGCCTGGATCCAGAGCGGAACAATCTCCAGCTCTCTGGAAGAGCCTGTCCCAACGGCGTGCCCAGCTCGCTGCCCTGCTCTTGCCCCCAGTGGAACAGCAGAAGGTCCCAGCCTAACCCCCGTGCTGGGGGGAGTGTCCCCCGCACCCCCCCCCGGGCCCTCCGTGCGCTGCCAGGGCCGTGAGTCACGGAGCTGAGCCGGGATGAGCAAGAGCCTGAGGCAGTCACACGGAGCCGTCATCGCTGCCGTGGGCTTGCCTGCCACGCTTGTCACGCTCCCCGGGGACGAGTTGGTGGCCCCAGGCATCACCGGCTGCTTTAGGCAAACCAGGGGCCGGCCCACCGCAGGCCCTCCCCTCCAGCCGCCCCACGTGCAGGGGAATGTTGGCACCGGCATTAGCACTGGGTTTGATGGTGCGGGGCAGGGGTGGGATCAAACCCTGCTCCCTCCATGCGCTGGCAGCACACTCAGCTCTGCCTCCTGCAGAGGGACCTGGGGGATGTGAGGAGTCAGGGCTGTGCCGGGCTGGTTGTGAAGCCGCTGCAGGAGCAGGATGTGAAGATGGAAGTGGAAACGATGCTGGGGTGTGAGAGGTGGGGAGGGGCCCTGTGGGGAAGGACACTGAGCTCTGCCTGCTTTCCCAGTGGTGCTGCTTCCCACGGGCCGGGGGGGCTGGAGGGGCTCCTCGGCCCTTGGTGGGCTGCTCTGTCCATCCTCCATGGCCACACCGTGCCCCGTCTGCAGCGGGATGTGTCCCTGCTGGCACCGAGGCCGAGAGCCAGGGGAACACCCGAGGGTCTGAGAACGGAATTCTTTGTCTGCCCGCCCATCTTTGGATGCTGGCTACATCCAAACCACTCCTGGGATGGTTCCTGCCTGCACTCATCCCAAGCCACATGGGATTGGAGGGGTCAGGGCTTGGTCCCCGGGGCTGGGGAGGTTTTCTGAGGCCGGGGCTGGAGGCTGGAGCCAGGGCTGCTCCCATGCTGGCAGGGCAGGGGCTCATCCTCCATCCTAACCAGGAATGTGTCAGCTCACTTGGATCAGAGAAACCCCTGCTCAGTCAGAGGGGCTGGACAGAGGGAACAGCAGGAACAGCTCCTGTCCCTCTACAGGCACTGTGAGCCTGGAGCAGGGGCTGCAGAGGGGCTGCTGCCGCCAGGGATGTGGGGTGTGGGGGTGCCAGGCTCAGCAGGACAGTCCTGGCACCTGCCCTGCCGGTGGGTAAGGGCTCCCTCCAAATCCATCCTCGAACTGCCTTAGGCCCAACCCAGGGCTGGAGCTGCTTGGTTTGCTCTAAGGGGGTACTTGGCAACTGCCCCGCACTCTGCCTGGGCTGTGAGGTGTCACCTCTGGGCACAGAGACCTGCCAGGGCTGTCCCCAGGCCTCAGTAGGGGGGGGTCAGCAGGACCCTGTACATCCCTGGCTCATCCCTGGCACCGGCCATTTGGGGGCCCAGCCTGCCCAGACCAGCTCTGTGTGCGTGTGTGCTGGACAGCGAGAATTCATTTTAAGATGTCTTTTTCCCCCTTTTCTCCCTGAATGAGCAGATCTGGGACAGAGCTGGCTGTTTGTGTTTGTCACACGCACACGGGGCTGCGTCTGTGCATTATCCTGACATCAAAGGGGCGTGTGACGTGTCTGGCGGCGCAGGCAGGAGGGGACAGCAGCTTTTGGGAGAGAGGAGGGTGTTATCAAAGGGTTACAGACAGCTCCTGGGAAGGAGAATGAGGAATAAGGATGGAGAGCACAGAGAGGTGCTACAGAAGCAAATTTTCCCCTGGTCTTTTCATCTTCCCTCCTTATTACAGCAGGGCAGGAGCGAGCCCCTCACAGCAGGGGCTTGGTTATTATTTTAAGGCAAAGGAACCTGCAAATGTGCTAGGTGGGGGGAGATGGGGGGTTTGGGGAGGAGGCTGAAGGACACACACACAGCTGTGCCACAGCAGGGCTCACGGTGAAGCCAGCACCCAGCCAGAAGGGAGCTGAGCTCCTCGCTGCAGGGACACCTGTGTCACTGCCTGAGCTCCTGGGCAGTTCAGCAGCTCCCCACTGAGCAGCCCAAGCATTTGGAGGGGGCATTTCCCGAGGTGCCACAGGAGCTTGGGAAGCTGCTGAGCCTTTTGCACCCAGGTCCAGACAGGAAGGTGTAAAACGGACCTGGCCAGGCACTGACCTGGCTCTCACTGACCCCACTCCTGAGGATGGGCAGCCCCCGGAACCCCCACTGCCTGGAGTCCCTCAGCGTGTCCAGCCCTCAGCCCTGCCTGCTGCCTGTCCTGCCCGCCCTCCCCCCCAGCCGGGCAGGGTGCCAGATGCCAGAGGCGTCCCCATGTCCCCTCCTCTACCACAGGAGGGGATGCCCAGCTCGTCCCCACGCATGTCCCGTGACCTCAGCTGCACCCTGTCCCTCTCTGGGGCCAGCCAGCCCTGCCTCCAGCCCCAGCTGCTGCCTGGCAGCCGTGTGCCAGCTGGCAGCTCCCTCCCATCCCGGGGGAGTCTCGGGGCTGTTCCGTCGGGTGCTCCCAGGGGCTGCCACCCCAGAGAGCTTCAGAGTCTCCCTCCTCTCTGCTCCACCTCTCCCCGTGCCAGGGGAGACAGGCTGTGACAGTGGCAGTGCTGCCACCCCCCAGGCTGCTCCCTAAAGGACCCTACATCCAGCCCTTGCTCGTCCCGAAGCTCTCCAGGCCGGAGCAGTGTGGCTGAGTCCCCTCTCCCTGGCACAGCTGGCACAGGGACGCAGCCAGACCTGGCTCAGGGCTGTGCTGCCATGAAACCGGGGTGGAAAACTGCGGGAGAAAGACTTCCAAGGCTGAAAGTCGGGGTTTCTGCGGGGAGGCAGTGCTGGGGGTCTGGCGGAGGTGACAGTGAGTGCCAGCTTGGGAGCCGCAGGTCGGTGCCCCCGGAGCTGGCAGAGCCGAGCTGGCAGCGGGGAGCGGCGGGGCTGGCAGTGCTCCTGCCCCTCCCGCTGGAGGATCCTTGTCGGCCTCGGGGGAAGCCTGGGAGGCAGAGAGGCTCTGCCGTCCTCCGAGCAGCCAAGGTCGTTCGTGGGAGCCGGTGCAGATGCCAGCTGCCACGTGGCCCGTGCCCGCAGGAGCGCGGGGTAATTAGCTGGAAAGACGGTCAAGCAGCATGGGAAATGGGCAAGGAAAGGAGGGAAGCAGTGGAGCCGTGCCTGGATCGGGGACTCTCCAGCCCAGAGGTACCTCTCGGTGCCAGGCCTTCGCCCTGGAGCGGTGGGGGATGCGCGGGCACGTGTGAGCTGTGGGTGGGCGCTGGGGCTGCGCTGGCTGTGGGTCCCCGCAGGACCCCGCGTGTCCCCACACCCTGCCCGGCCTCCCCGGACAGGCGGGGTTTGTTCCAGCCCAGCGCCCTCGTTGCTGTAATGGGGAAGAGTCGATCTGATCTGATCCAGCTGGGAAACACGGAACAACCGCGCTGGGGCTGGCAGCAGATGGACGGAACAGCCCGGCGAGCCAGGCAGCCATGGCAGTGCCCTCAGTGATGGCAGAGTCCCTCAGCCATGGCAGTGCCCTCAGCGGTGGCAGCAGTGGAGCTGCTCCTGGGCACGGAGCCGCCTCGGGTCTGTCTGTGCCTGTGGCTCCCTGCGCTGCTGCTCCAGCTCTGGAGCCGTGCTGCCCCGCGGGGCCGGGGCTGCCTGGCACCTGGGGCTCCCCCAGGGCCACTCCTGGTTGAATTCCTAATGCGTTCCAAGGGGGAGTCTGGCCCGGGGGCTCCCACTGGGGCAGGGGGCAGGGGCTGTGTCTGCCCTGGGGGGGCAGCTGGTGACTCAGACAGCAGCAGCGGTGTCCCCAAGCTGGGGACAACTGGCCCTGCTGTCCAGGTGTGCTGGGTGACTGCGCTTCTGCACCAATATTCCAGCATGGATTTGCAGTCCTCCGTGGGTGTTTCGGAAATCCTGGACATGGTGATCCTGGCAGCTCTCTGCCAGGCTGGGTGGGGGCTGGTGCTTCTCTGTGGTGTGCATCTCACTGCCCAGATCGTGCTGGGTATGGTCCAGGGTGCTTCTCCGGGGAGTGATGCTGCAAGCCTGGCACTGCCATAGCCATTGTCCCCATCCCTGTGACATGGAGGCTCCCGGGCTGCTCCATGCCCTTGTCCTCGTGTGTGGGATCAAGGGCCCGTGAGTCGGGGCTGTGGGAGAACCAAGCACCATCTCCGGCTCTTCTCTTGGCTCCCTGGGATCTCTTTGGCAAGGCCTTGCCCCTCTGTGCCCCATGATACGGCGTTGCAGGTGGATGTAGGGCTCACTGGACATGCTGGAGTGTTCCTGCTGGTGTTGTGCAGCGCTGGGATCTGCAGCACGTGGGGACATTTAAAGTGTGTGTGGGGACAGCCCCGGGCCAGCCTCGTGCCCCTGTCCCGAGTGCCCACTGGGATCAATCTGCCTGCGGTTCTCAGTCTGGGAAACCTCCTGGAAAATGCTTTGGGATCTTGTGGGCACGTAGGGTGTCCAGGGCACTGGGGCAAACTGGTTTTTTAAGGAAACCAAGTAGGACAGTGCCCTGTAGCAGTGACTTGCTGGGACCAGCTGAGTTTCAGAGCTGGCAGGAACGGTTTGGGAGGCAGCTGGAATGGGAGGCAGCTGGAATGGGAGGCTCTGGCTGGTGTTCGGGGATGAGGGAACAGGAGCTGGAGCCTGTTGGAGATGCCTGGATCCTGAAGGAAGAGGCAGCAGCATGGGGGGATGGTCCCTGGGCTGTGCCGGGAGGGTGTAGAGCTGTCCTGGTGGTGGCTCCATCCGGGCAGAGAGGGTGGCACAGCACTTTGTGCCTGGCGATGGGCTCCAGGGGTGAGGCTGGGAGGGGCAGAGTCACAGAGGGGACGCGGGGGGCTGGGACTGTGCTCTGCCGCTCTGGGGTGACAAGTCTGGCCCTCCTCAGGTGGGCTCACCTTGGCTCCTCCACTGTCCCCCCCCATGGAGGGGACCCATCCCAAGGCTCTGCCCAGGCTGTCTGGAGGAGCAGCCCCTGCATGGGGAGGGCTGGGTCTGCTCAGCTCCTCGTGCAGACGGAGGAGTTGGGAATACTTCTGCCTTACGAACTCAATTTACTTTTTTCTGACCCAAATGTCTTTCCCACCTTGCCAAGGCAGCTGATGAGCAGCAATTAGCAAAGCAAACTGCAGTAATGACCTTTCTGGCGTGCCTGGGCGGTCTCTGGGTGCCCTCAAGGAACACTCGACAGATGTTTGGGGAGCTCTGCAGGGGCAGCGCCAGGGCCTGGCAGTGCAGGGGAAGGGGCGCCGCTGGGGCCGTGTGGGGTGGCAGCAATGTCACCTGGCACCTCTCCACGAGCACAGCCTCTGCGTCCAGGGCAGGGAACGGAGCTGGGAAGGGGCTGGAGCCCCAGGAGCAGCTGAGGGAGCTGGGAAAGGGGCTCAGCCTGGAGAAAAGGAGGCTCAGGGGGGCCCTTCTGGCTCTGCACAACTCCCTGACAGGAGGGGGCAGCTGGGGGGGGTCGGGCTCTGCTCCCAGGGAACAGGGACAGGAGGAGAGGGAACAGCCTCAGGCTGTGCCAGGGGGGGGTTAGATTGGATATTAGGGAAAATTTCTTCATGGAAAGGGTGGTCAGGCACTGGCACAGCTGCCCAGGGCAGTGGTGGAGTCACCATCCCTGGGGAGTGTTCAGAAAACACGTGGATGTGGCACCTGGGGACATGGGTTAGTGGTGGGCTTGGCAGTGCTGGGGTAAGGGTTGGATTCCATGATCTTAGAGGGATTTTCCAACCTTTATTTACCTGTGATTCCCAGCCCCCACGGCTGCCCAGGTTCTTTCCATGGTTTGATCTCAGCTCTCCTCGCCTTGCTGCTGCTCACCAGTGCATCCAGGGAAAAGCTGGGCTCAGGCACTGCTTTCCCATCCATCATCAGTGATTCTCTTTTCATTTGCTTTTTGGGCTTCACCTTTTTAATCCAGCTGTCTCCTGCCTTACAAATGTTCTTCCTTCAATTACTTACACCAGGCTGCAGGGCTGGCTCCATCCATCTCTGGCTGAGCCGGCAGAGCACAGGAGGGGCCACCCCAGCTGCTGTCCCCTTGTCACCAGCCCCCACTGGTGCCAAACTGGTCGCCCTGGCAGGAAAGGCCTTCCCGCTGAGCTCTCAGCACTGACCCCGTCCCGGCTGGCTCCTGCCCATCCCACACACGGCTGCTCCAGGTGGGTGGGAGCTGGCGGCTCCCTCAGCCTTCCCCGGGATGCAGGTGGATGCTGCTCCTTGCCCCCCTCTCCCCACTGCTCTGTGGGGATTCTCTCTCCCGGGACACGAGGCAGGAAAGGTGCCTGCCCTTCTCAGAGGAGCAAGCTGGAGAGTAGGCGGCTTCTTCCTGCCTTGCTGCAGCAGCTCCTGTCCCAGCCCCGGGGCTGGAGGTCAGCCAGGTGGGGATGGCTCTCGGGGAATGGGAGGCTCTGAGGGGCAGCAGAGCCCTGCAGAGTGCACCGTGCCTCTCGGCCCACACTCCAGAGGCAGGACAGGGACTTCCCAGAGAAGGGGATCCAGCGGCTGCCGGGGGCTGAGGTGCTGGGTCCCCTCACTGGAAGGAGGGGCTGTGGGACGGATCCCACCCTACTCCAAGGTCTCCCGCTGAGCACTGTGCTGTCCGTCCCGCTTGGAATTCCAGGCTCCTGTTATGAGATGAGAACTTTTGGAGCGGTGCTCTGTGTGCTGTGCCCTGTCCTGCAGCCGTGGAGAGGCTGCTCGGGTGTGCAGGAGTGTGGAGCTGCTCCCAGGGGCCAGGCGCGGCACAGCCGGCTCCCTCTGCCAAATCCCAGACAAGGGACCGGCTCGGACCATCCTGCACCAAGGCCGCTTCATCCCCACTTAATACTCTTATCTTGAAGGCTCCTCTCCGATTAAAGCCCCGGCAGCCAGTTCCCTCCCTGGATTTATTGCAATGCAGTTTTCTTCCCCTAATCTGATCCGGGTGTAAGCTGTTCTTCGGGAAGTGCACGGGGAGGACAGATGTGCCTGTCCCTGCTGCAGCAGCCAGGCTGGCAGGAAGCAGGGGCGACGTGCCTTGCCCTTCTTGGTGGCACATCTGGCTCTTCTCAAGCCTTGGACCCCATTGCTCCTCAGACTGCTGAGAGCAGCTTGGGGGTCCCAGGTTGGTTTGGCCCCTCACAACAAGAAAAACATTGAGGGGCTGGAAGGGAACGGGAAGGGAACGGAGCTGGGGAAGTGGCTGGAGCACCAGGAGCAGCTGTGGGGGCTCAGCCTGGAGAAGAGGAGGCTCAGGGGGGCCCTTCTGGCTCTGCACAACTCCCTGACAGGAGGGGGCANTGAAAGGCGTGTGGCTGTGGCACCTGGGGACAGGGTCTGGTGGGGAACACGGTGGCAGTGCTGGGTTGACTTGGTGATCTGAAAGGTCTTTTCCAACCTTAACAATTCTTTGCTCTGAGCCAGGGAAGGCACTGGGGTGAATCCACAGCTCCCTGGGCTCACATGTGTGTTGTCCCTCCTCAGCCCGAGGCCCCCGGTGAGCGCGGTCACCGAGCTGCCACCCGGCTCTGCCACAGCCGGCGCATGGGCCACCAGCATCCCCCAGGCCGCGGATGACGGCAGCGTCCTGCAGCAGCTGTGCCACCTGGGAGAGCTGTGCCACCTGGGAGAGCCACGTCCAGACTGTGAGTGCTCGGGGCAGGACTTTGGTGGGGACATGGTGTGGCTCCAGGGGTTCCTTGGGCAGGAGGAGGCTGTGGGTGCTGGGGATGGTGTTCTCTCTTGGGTGCTGTTCTCTGCCCAGTGGGAAGAGGCTGAGCTCCGTGTGGCAGCAGAGGCACTGCCGGCAGGGCAGGGGCACGGGGCTGTTCGGGGGGCAGGGCTGAGCTGGTGCGAGGTGCTGGCAACGCCCCAGCGTGGGGACAGGGGGCGGCCGGAGGACACTGCTATGGACACTGCAGGACACTGTTGTGGACACGGGAGGACACTGCTATAGGTGTCCCTGGGGCAGGGAGGGCTCTGGGCAGTGCCAGAGCCCAGCAGCAGCGGGGGCAGAGCCCACAGGGAGCACCAGCCGTGAGCCAGGTGGGGAGCAGACCCACATCCCCAGGCGTGGACTCCTTGGGACCCGTGGGACTGCCCCTTGCCTGGATTTGCTCTCTGCTCCCCACCCTCAGTTTGGGATGTGCCCCCCAAGGTCTGGGCTCGCTGGGGGCAGGGTGGGCCCGAGCAGGATGCAGAGGCTGGAGCGCTCTGACAAGCCAGAGAAGGAGGCTCCTGCGGGGAAGGTGGCAGCCCGTGGCAGCCCGTGGCAGCCTGTCCTCCTCCCTCAGCAAGGCACGAGCCGTGCCCAGGGCAGGGCTCCGGGTCTGGGCAGCGCTGCCGCAGCTGCTGGTCCGTGGGGAAGGGACGTGTTCTGAAAGCAGCAGGCAGGGTGAGCAGCCAGAGGAATAAATCCCATGGCTTTCCCACATCAGGAAGGATTTCCTGGTGTGTTCCAGATTGTGACACCGGCTCCCTCAGCCCAGCCAAACCCAAACACTCAAAGAATCTGGGTCTGGCCTCGCAAAGGGAGAAGATGGTCAGAAAAACCAGTGAGCATCCAAAGCGTGTCAGGGGATTTTCCTTCACAGCCTGTCAGCAGCTGTGGGACCCCCACAGCTGGGAACGGTGGGAGGGGTGCAGGGGCTGCTGTGGGTGCCCTGCCCTGCTGTGCCACCACCCAGGAGTAAAACACAGCTTCTCCAAAGAGCTCAGAGTGTTGGGAGCTCAGGGCCCTCAAGCACGGGGCTTCCTCGGTGCAGCTGCTGCTCTGAGTTGTGTCACAGGAAAATCCATGGGGGTTTTTAGCCAAGCTGATCTTCCTGCCCCCCTTTGGGCCAATAAAAGGGGTCTCTATACCCTTCTGGGGCCGTTGTGGAAGAAGAGGCCCCTGGATCTCTGCAGGCTGGATTCTGGAGGGATCAACATCAAGGCTCTGGCAGTGGTGCAGGGATGTGAAGGAGATTTGGGGATGAGGATGGAGGTCAGACATCCCGTGGGGGGTGGGCTGTGCCCCTGGGGTGGCTGCTGTGCCGGGGTGAGGATTCAGGTCCTGCCCGACCCAGTCACAGCCCCTCTGCACTGCAGGGAAGCCCTTCCTCAGCCCTCCTCCTCCTCCCAGCAGCACAGGCCACCAGTGTCAGCTGGGCAGTGCCTGGTGAAGGCTGAGACACGGCCGCACTCCAGGCAGGGACAGGGACAGGGACAGGGACAGGGACAGGGACAGGGACAAGGGACAGGAGGTCAGGTGAGTTCGGGTGTTCCCTGGAGGTGACATCAGGAGGGAGGGTGAGACAAAACTTGCTTTGGGATTTGGGAAGGGACACCTGGGAGCAAACGGCCCCAGTCCCTGTGGGGCACAGAGGTGAACGGTTCACAGGGCAGAGTGATGCCCTTAGGGTGGGAGAAACCTCTGGGAATGCCCCTGGGCACTGGGGGGTCCCCACGCCCCCTTGGTGGGACTCCCCTCTCCCGAGGGACCCGAAAGCCACAGTGGGAGCAGCAGCCCCAGTTCCCTGCCCCCAGCAGTCATCAGCTGCCTCCTTCCCTCCACTGCAGCTGCTGGATTTCTCTCTGGGTTGTTTTTTTAATGTATGTGACACATGTTTGGTTCGAAGCGCTTAATTGCCTCTTGGGATGCGTTTCATTTATTCATTAAGAGAGAAATTGGAGTTGTTGGGTTTGCTTTATTTTGCTATTTTTTTTCCATCCTTTTTTTCCCCCCCTCTCTATACTGGAAGGAAGGGGTGAGGAAAAACATTCCACATATGCCTCCAGCATGTGTGTGCCCAGCCTCTCTCCTCTGTGCCCCCCAGTGCCCCCCAACCTCCCTCCTCTGTGCCCCCCAAGCTCTCTCCTCAATGCCTTTCAGCCTCTCCTGTTGCTCCTGGCCAGGAGAGCAGGGATCCCTCTCCACTGGGATGTGAGAGGACGAGAGCCCTGAGATGTCTTTGCTCGTGTTGCTCTAGGGTCCGGCCAAGGCTGTGTGCACGGGACGTGCTCCTGCCCTGCCTGTGCCACCCCCTGCGTGGGAAGGGTGGCATTTCCTGGTTTGGGGACTGGGTAAGGCCAAGGATGGATGTTAAGGGTTGGTGTCTGTTGCCCTGGGCCACGTTTTCGAAGCATTGTCTGTCCAAGCAAAGCTCTGCAGATCCATCTTCTGGCTGAACCCAAAGACAGTCACACACCTTCTTCTCTGGGGAGAACCCCCAGGCACACTGGGGTGGATACACGGAGATTCACTGGGATAAACAGCAGTCCAGACAGGGATGGATGTGGGCTGTGTGGAGATGAAAGAGTACACTGTGGGCAGAAGGATGGCTGGGGGACAGAGGCAGGCAGGGATGGATGGATGGATGGATGGATGGATGGATGGATGGATGGAGGGATGGATGGATGGATGGATGGATGGATGGATGGAGGGATGGACGGAGGGATGGACGGAGGGATGGATGGACGGATGGATGGATGGATGGATGGATGGATGGATGGATGGATGGACGAACGAGTTTGTTCCAAAGAGCTGCCTGAATCCAGAGAAGTGAGGTGGTGGGTGCTGTGGTGGGGAGGGTGGGGCAGAGCCAGACCCACAGGGCGCACTGAGGGCGGGTGGATCCCGACCCCACACATCCCTCAGTGCTTCTTGCCAGAAGCTGTGGTGCCTGGAATCCTCCCCCAGGACTCTGCCCCAGACATGGCTCTGCTGCCAGGGGTTGCTGTCCCTTGCTTTTAGGGTTTGATGTTTTATTCTTTGTCCTCCTCAGCTCTCATCAGCATGAACATTCCCACTAGGAGCGGGTGGGCTGGGCCAAGCCTACAGGAATTTTCTGTCCCTTGTGAGAGCCACCCCCCTCCCGCCCTGCATCCCCTCTGCTCGGTGTCCCAGTGCCCAGAGCAGGGAGAGCCATGGATTTTAGGGGCAGACCTCCTCCTCCTGAGGGGCTCCCTGCACATTTACTGAATCTGGGCTCCACAGTGCTCCTGCCCTGGGCTGAACCCCCAAAGACTTGTCCCCTGAAAGGACCCAAGGATGCTGTCCCTGGGTTCCTTCATCCACCAGTCCCTGAGGAGCACAAATCCAGTCTCTGTCTCCCTGGAGAGTTGTGCCAAACATTCAGGTGGCTCCTAAAACCCTGGCAGCGGGGGATCTTGTGCACCTGCAGATGTGGGGGTTGTTCTTCTGTGGATTCTGGGAAGGTCTCCCCAGCCCAGCCATGCCACGTGTCTGGGAGGGGAATGAGCTGCCAGGGGCTGCCGGTGTGGGGATGCATCAATAGGCTGGGATTGGCAGTGGATGGCTTCCAGCATGGAATCACAGCTCTGGGAGAGGGCAGCCCTGCTCCTGGGGCTCAGCGTAGCCCCTGCCCAGGCACAGGTGAGCAGCTTGCCCGACAGCAGATGCCAAAATGGAACAGATCCCCCCACCCTAATCCAGCTTCCCCCAGTCCTGGAATCACATCCCCGTGGCCCGGACACCCCCGCAGCACCTGGCCCACGCTCCCAGGGATGTTCCCCCCATTCCCCAAGCCCTTGTCCTGCTTCCAGCCAGCCGCTGCAGACCAGGCAGCCTTCTTCCCTCTGTCTCCTCCTCCTCCTCCCACTTGCCAGGTCTGGAGGGAGAGCTCAGCTGGGGCTGTCTGTGCCAGAGACAAGCACAGGGAGATGGGAATGGCTGGTGCTGCTCCCAGCCAGGCTGCCTGCCAGGGAAGCTTCGGCTTTATCTCCGGAGCCAGGCACCCTGGGAACGGTACCAGGGCCTGCCTGGGGCAGAAGAAAGGGCTGCTCTGGACCCCTGGGCTCGCTCCAGAGGGGTTGTTTTCCTTCCAAGCAGCACTGCAGCACTCGCACAAGAAGGGATTTGCAATGCAGAGAAAAACCTCCCACCCGCCACGCGGCAGCGTGTGGGCAGGAGCGGAGCTGGGAGCGGAGCTGGGAGCAGCTGTGCTCCCACTGCCTGGGCTCCACGCTCCTGTCCCTGCCCCGCCGCACGTCCTGGGCCATTCCCGGCTCTGGCACCCTCACCCTCCAGGGGAGATCATGGGGACCCTCTGGGCACCGTGCCCTGAGGACAGAGCTCTGCCCAGGGACGGTGATGCTCTGCTCCCCACTGGTCTGGGGCTTCTGCCTCCTTCCCATGCTGGATTCCCTCAGCCCACTGAGCAGGGACAGGCTGGCTGGCACGGCTGGCATGGCTGGCATCACAGAAAGCCTTTCCTGGAGCCCTGGGCATGGAGAGCACTATGGGGAGGTAGTGCAGGTGTAGGACAGGGAAAGTTTGGGGTCTGTGGTGCAGCCAGGCCGTGTGTGATCAGTGGGTGGGTGCTGGGCAAAAGGAAGGACCCCAAGGTGTCACAGGTCAGTCCCACATCTGAAGGCAGGACATGGCTCCCGGTCCCCTCAGGTCTTGCTGGGAGGGTGAGGGTGGCTGGTGGAGGTTGGTTTTGGAAGGACAGTGTGTGTCTGGTCCTGACTGGACCAGGAATTCCACACGGAACTGGCAGGAATTCCCACAGGCTGGGTGGGAGGGGGCACCATCCCCACATTTGGAAACCAGTGCTGGTCACATCCTTTCCTGGGAAGGCCACCATGCTCTGCTGCCTGCAGAAGCTTCAGTGTCACTCCCCTGCCAGGCCCAGGGCAGCTGTTTGTGCCCTCCACAGTCCCTCCATGGGGCAGGCAAGGTTTGGGTGATCCCAAGGCCACCCCTTTCCTGAGGCTGGGATGAGGGACATCACAGTGCTTCGGGCTGCTGATCCTGGGAAAAGTGGGCTCTGGTGGGCTCTGGGTGTGCCCCCAAGCTGAGGGTGGATCCGGGGTGATCTGTAGGGAATGCCATGGCACTGCTGGGCTCTGGGTGTCCTGGCCCAGGCAGGACATTCACCCCTTCTGCAGCATTGAGCAAGAAGCCCAGAGCACATCCCCATCTCCTGCCACCCTCATTCCCCCCACACCCAGCTGAGCACGAGGCCTGACCCCGTGCAGGGCAGTGACGGGCAGGGTGCACTTAGGAAGGACACCTTCCCCAGCTGTCTCCTGCGCTGGCACCTGGCCGAGTCAGAGTGGGACCTGCTGGGAGCCCTGGGGTCCCGGCTGCTGGGGACACTGCAGGACACCTTTCCTTGGAAACCCAGGGAGATGAAGGAGCTTTCCCTGATCTCCTGGTTTGCCAGCAGCTGCTGGGCTGCTTTTGTCCCTCTGTACTGGGTGTATGTGGCAGGGGCTGGAACGAGATAAACTTTAAGGTCCCTCCCAACCCAAAATATTCTATGATTCTACACAGAGAACTCTGCTCCCTCCCCAAGGTAGGGTGGCAGGAGGGGAGGAATTTCTCCAGCTTCCAAGAGGAGGCAGAAACACCCCCCAGCCTTGGAGAGCTGGGACCCCTGGGACTGCACGGCAGGGCTGTGTTTTCTTGCTCAGAGCACAACTGTCAATGGCAAAGTCTCGGCACAGACTTCAGTGCTGAGAAATACTGTGGGCTGGGACATTTTGGAGAAGATTTTTAGCTGCAGCAAAGAAATTTGGCAGCTTGGAAGCAATCTAATCATCCTCCTCCCATATGCTTGGTGCTATTTAAAAGGGAGCATGTACCCGATTCCTTCCGACCAGCACGCTGACATTTCCACAGTGCGTTTGGAAATAAATTTGGCATCCGCTGTCAGAATCTCAGATTGAGCCCAGTGTGGCTAATTTGGGCTCTGAGTGCCTCTGCAGAGCACCTTTCCCTGCTCGCAGATCCCCGAGGAGCCACGGCAGGGGCTGCTTCCCACGGGCACCACCAGGCTTTGGGGGCTGGGGGCACGAGAGACTGGGGGCCTGGCTGGTGGCTCAAGCCCTTTCCAGCAGCCCCTAAAGCTGAGGAGGCTTCAGGGCCGTGGCTGTGCCTGGCTCTCCTGAGCCCCTCTCTTCCCGGCGTGGAGGCACAGGGGGCTGTGGATGCTTGGGCTCATCCCGAGACAGGGCTCTGTCCTCCTCCGGGCTCTGGGCTCTCCTGAAACCTGCCTGAAACTTCTCCTGCCTCCTCCTGCCCCATACCCAGGGCTGGCAGGCTGCGGAGGGGCACTTGTGGGGCATTTAGGGTCCCCCCACGTCCCCTGTCCCGTCACACAGCCGGAGGGCCGGGGGATGCCCCGTGGGATGGCAGCGGTGCGGGATGGCAGCGCTGCCCCGCGCTGTGCTGGGGGCTCCGCGCTCAGCTCCAGCCGCCCTCCGGGGAAAAGGGGCAGGAGAAGGGGCTGCTCCTCCCTGTCCTGTGGGACACGTGCGGGGACCCGGGCAGGACTGTCCCCGGCCCGCGGGTGTGGCAGCGAGGGCCGGCTCCGGGCTCCGGGAAGTTTGGAGCGGTGTCCGGTGCCCGCCTGTCCCCGTGGGTTGGGTCGGGGTGGGTGGGCTGTCCCCGGGGATGGCACCAGGTGCCCCATGTCTGAGCGGGAGCTGCCCCCTCCCCGCCTCCAAAATCCCGGCTCCCCTCGGGCCCCCCACGCCGGGACCCGAGGGGACACAGGGCCGTGAGGGGAAGGCCTTCCTCCCCTCCTCTTCCTGCCGGGGGTTTCGGTGTCCCCCAGTGCTGCACCGGGCTGAGGGTGGAGGAGGAGAGCGGGTTGGAAACATACGGTGGCATTAATGGGGAGTCCGCGCCCGGAGCCATCCGTGTCCCTGCTCGGTGCCTTCGGCCTGGCCAGCGCCGCCGGAGGGGGGATCAGAGGCGGTGAGCCGTGAGCTGGGCCCCGCCCGAGCCGCTCCGAAGGATTAGGGTGAATTATGTAGATGGGAATCAGGCGGCAATCCAGGCATGGACAGTGTCTTGAGGGGGTGGCAGGGCTGGAGCTTCGCCGTGCAGGAGGTTCCTGGGATCCAATTAACTGCTCGAACAGCCGCTCCCGGCCGGGGCTCTGCGCCGCGGGGCCGGCCTTGGGCACGGGGGGCACGGGGGGCACGGGGCTGGACACAGCCGGGGAAAGAAATTAAGGTGGGAAAAGAACAGGTCCCTCTGGTCCCAGGTAGGAGGTGGGAGCTGATGTCTCCCCTGCCCAGGCTGAGCACTGGGGTGCAGGGCCGTGCTGGGGACACGCAGCCCCTGGGGGCAGCTCCTCCTGGTCTGGATAGCAGCTGGGAGCGGGCCAGTCCTGCCCTGGAGAAAGGCCCGCCTGGAAGGGCTCCTCCTTGTCACCTGAGAGTGACAAAGGCTGGATCCCTCATCACAGGGAAGAGCTGGAGCTTCCCCCACGATCCTGATCCAGACCCAGTGCCTGGTGCAGGCCTTTGGGGCCATCCTGGCCCAGCCCAGCCCCGCAGCTCCTCAGGGCTCGCTGCCGTGGGCCAGGGCAGGCTGACACGGAGCTCTGTGCCTGGATCTCTCCTGGAGCTTGTTCCTCTCCCACTGCTCTGCAGTGACACGCCGTGTGGGATGTGCTGGCCAGGAGCAGTCCCACGCCCAGCACTGCCCTGACCCCATCCCACGGCCCAGGAGCACCTCAGCAGGGCCCAGCACCCCCCACCAGCACCCTGGGGTGCTCTGTGCAGAGGATCCCGGGACATGCTGGGAAGGCTCCTCCAGGGCTGGGGCTGCAGCTGAATCCCTGCCAGGAACCAAAGCCAGGCTGGGCTGGAAGGGGAGGATTCTGATCTTGGCCAGTTTTGCGTGTCCCTGGCTGAGGCACCTCTGCCAGACACGCCAGAGGGCTTTGCTTGTGCCTCAGGACACAAGGCTTGAGACCAGGATAAATCACTCCTGGTGCAGGAGGCACCTGGGCAGTGATTCAGCTGCAGCCCCAGCCCGGGAGGAGCCAAGGCTGCTCCTCTGGGTGATGTCTGCTGGGCTGATGTTTCCTGGAGAAAAGGCCCCCTGGAAGGGCTCCTGGGGCTGATCCCTTTGTCCTGCACCACCCCTGTACTGTGGGACACCCCTGAGCACCCACACACCTCCGGGACCCTTCTCCATCCCTGCCTGGCCCCTGCCCTCTGCCCTGCACGGCCGGCTCCTGACCCCTGGGAACATCCCAATCCCAGCAGGCACGGCCCCATCTCCTACAGCTGCCCTGGGTGGGCAGCAGACGCACCCACAGCCCCTGGGACCTGCCCCCCACGGCCCCAGCACAGCACAGGGGGCTGCAGGCACCTGGGGGTCACTCAGTCCCCTCTTTCAGGTCAGCTGAAAGAGTTAAAGTTACGGAGAAGTGACAAAGGGAAGTGGAGAATCACGGAATTAGGGACTCATGGAATGGTTTGGGTTGGAAGGGACATCACAGACCATCCAGTGCCACCCCTGCCATGGCAGGGACACCTTCCACTGCCCCAGGCTGCTCCAAGACCCGTCCAGCCTGGCCTGGGACACTGACAGGGATCCAGGGGCAGCCACAGCTGCTCTGGGCACCCTGTGCCAGGGCCTCCCCATCCTCACAGGAATAATTCCCTTCCAATATCCCATCTATCCCTGCCCTCTGGCAGTGGGAAACCATTCCCTGTGTCCTGTCCTTGCAGACCCTTTGTCCAAAATCCCTCTCCAGCTCTCCTGGAGCCCCTTTAGGCACTGAAAGGGGCTCAGGGGTCTCCCTGGATCCTTCTGTTCCCCAGGCTGAACAGTCCCAGCTCTCCCAGTCTGGCTCCATAGTGAGGGACTCGGAGTAACCTTGCTCTGGGAAGAGGTGGTGAAACCTTTCCTGTGCAACCAAGAAAAACATTATGGGTCCAGCTGATCCCCGTGGGTGGATCAGACTCTGAGACCTCATTTTCCCATGCCCTTACACCCTCTGCAGTGACCTTGGAAGAGCCTCCAGTCACCCGGTCAGGCCTGTGGCCTCCCACCAGCCCTGCAAGGATGTGCTGAGCGGGGCTGGGTGCCCTGGGCAGGGCAGGAGCTGTGCCCAGCTGCTGAGGCCCTGGCACAGGGTGCCCAGAGCAGCTGTGGCTGCCCCTGGATCCCTGGAAGTGTCCGAGGCCGGGTTGGATGGGGCTTGGAGCCACCTGGGAGAGTGGAAGGTGTCCCTGCCATGGCAGGGGGTGGAATGGGATGATTTTTAAGATCCCTTCCCACCCAACCATTCTGGGATCCCATGGTTCTGTGGTGCCCAGCGGGTGCTGCCCTGGCTCTGTTCCCAGGAGCCCAGCGAGGGCAGGGCAGCAGGGGCAGTGTGGGGCACAGCTCTGAGTCCTGGGGTCACAGGGCCCGAGGGGAGCCCGGGCACACAGACGGACATTCCCAGCTGCCTCATCCAGCACTCCGCTGGAACGGAGCCGTCGGGATGCGATGAGGAGTGACGCCTGCCCTGTGTGGTTTTGCTGCCACTGTTGCTCTCTTCAGCAGCGGGCTGTGAGCTGTCTGCCGTGCCCAGGCACTGGGGTGCTCCCCGTCCCCTGGCTGCCTTTGGGGGTACACTGGCAGCAGAGCAGAGGGCAGAGCAAAATCCGGGGTGGGCACGCACCCCGGTGGGGAAGGCCTGGGTGAGGTGGGTTATTCCCCAGGCCTGGGAAGAAGTGAGGGACAGATGTGGTCTCCATGGCAACCCACAGCTGGCTGGGCAGCAGTTCCAGTGTCCCCTCCTCCCCGGAACCTGGGTAATTATGGATGCACTCAGAAATGTGCACATCCAGACGTGCTCGTGTTTCAAAACCTTTGGAGATAAGTGGTTACAGGGATAATCATCCCCAAGGCTGATCTGCTGGAGCTCCTGCCTCTGGCAGTGTGTGGCCATGGGCCCCAGGCTGGGGTGGTGGGTGGGGATGGAGGAGGAAGAGGGGAAGGGGAAGAAGGAGAAGGAGAAGGAGAAGGAGAAGGAGAAGGAGAAGGAGAAGGAGAAGGAGAAGGAGAAGGAGAAGGGGGAAGGGGAGGGGGAGGGGGAGGAGGAGAAGAAGGGGGAGGAGGAAGAGCTGCCAGTGCCAGCACACACAAATTCTGTGGTTTGTGCTGTGTTGTTGCAAACTGGGGGGTTCAGGAATGTGCACCAGGCTCAGAGCCAGGTAAACAGCTGGGAATCCTAGGTAAATCCTAAAACACTTTGGGTTGGAAAGGACTTTAAAGCCCATCCAGTGCCACCCCTGCCATGGGCAGGGACACCTTCCACTGTCCCAGGCTGCTCCAAGCCCCGTCCAACCTGGCCTTGGACACTGCCAGGGATCCAGGGGCAGCCACAGCTGCTCTGGGCACCCTGTGCCAGGGCCTCCCCACCCTCACAGGAACAATTCCCTCCCAATATCCCATCTAACCCTGCCCCCTGGCAGTGAGAAGCCATTCCCTGTGTCCTGTCCCTCCATCCCTTGTCCAAAATCCCTCTCCAGCTCTCCTGGAGCCCTTTTAGGCACTGGGAGGGGCTCTGAGGTCTCCCTGGATCCTTCCCTTCTCCAAGCTGGACAACCCCCACCATCCTCTTCAGGAGCACCATCTCCCCACTCTCTGCTCCATGGCTCCCTTCCCGCTGGAGCCCTGGTCTGAGGGATTCCGCACCCTGGGAATCCTTCCCGAGCACTGCTGGGCTCCCTGGGCAGCTGGCACAGAACCTGCCCCACTTTCCCTGGGGAGGGCAGGGGCTCATCAGTGACGGGAGGAACACGCAGGGACGGCCTCTGCGAACCCCCTGTGCCTGTTATTGCTATAATAAGTCTCAGTCATGTGTCTGGAAAGGCTGAAGGGAAAATCTATTTTTCTCCTGTTTTCCGGCTCTGCCTGTGTGACAGGGGCTCTGCGGGCGCGGGCTCTGCGGAGCCGGAGCCGGCTTTTCCTGGTGTTTGTGTGGGTTTGCACATGGCAACGGCAGAGAGAAAAACCTTTTTTTTTCTTATTTTGAAGAAGAAAAAGCAAATGTGATTGTAAAAAGCAGCTCGAGTTTGCAGGGAGGAGCGGGGAGAGGGGCAGGAGCACAGACGGGGATGGAGCGCGCTCCGTTCTGGCACCGCCATGGTTTCTGCTCATCCCACACAGCCCAGCCTGGGGGACTGTGCTCCAAGGACACCCAAAAACAGCCTGGGCAGGTTCCTCATGGCAAGGGGAAGCCTCAGGCTGGAATTCTGCAGGGAATTTCCATGCTAGGAAGGATTTGGGTTTTCAATGCCTTGGTCCTCAGGCTGTGCCAGGGAAGGTTTGGATTGGATGTTAGGGGAAATTTCTTCGTGGAAAGGCACTGGCACAGCTGCCCAGGGCAGTGGTGGAGTCACCATCCCTGGAAATGTTCAAAAACCGCGTGGATGTGGCACTTGGGGACATGGGTTAGTGGTGGCACTGGCAGTGCTGGGTTACGGGTTGGATTCAATGATCTCAGAGGGCTTCTCCAACCTTAATGATTCCATCCTTTGGGACGCTGTGGTGGCAGAGGGAATGGAGAGGTCAGGCTCTGCCGGGGCACCTGGAGCTCCGTGCTGAGCCAGCAGGAACAGCACCTCACAGGTCTGGTCACCACTGGTCACTGCTGGGGGCTGTGGGGACAGTGCCACCACAGCCTCCCAGCCATGTCGGGGCCACCAACTGCTCGTGCCAGGCTGCTCCTTGCTGCTCCCACCTGCTCCTGCCCTGGAAGCCCAGGCAGGCTCTGGCACCCTCCCTGCTCGCTGCCCACCAGCGCTGCTCCCTCGGGCAGCGTTCCCGGCCCGGGCCATCACGTCCCTCCCACGACTGCCGCATGCGTCACTTTTCCCCTTCCTCACACAACTGCCCTTTGGATATTTATACAGCGTGATCCTGTTCCCCCTCCAGCACTGGCTTTCTAGGCCACACAAATTAAATTCCCTCAGTCTCTGCCCGTAACTCATCCTCCCAGCCCTGCCTCCCTCCGGCTGCGGGGCTCGGGATGCCTTTTTCCTTCTCCGTGCCTGATGTGTCTCTGCCTGTAAGAGCCGCCCTGGGAATTGTAGGGCACGCTCCTACCACGGCATAAAAATAGGATTAGGAGCTGTTTTGTCCGGTGAAGGATTGTTCTGGGCTCCCACCTGCAATCCTTTCTGTGCCGCATTCCCACGCAGATGCTTCCAGCTCTCCGTGGTTGCTCCGGAGCCAGCCGTGCTCAGCTCAGTGTCCCCCTCCTGCAGCACCTCCTGGGGCACCGGGGGATCCTGGGGCACCCCACAGCTCTGTCCCTGTCACTAACCCTCAAGGGCTGAGCCCAGACAGTGCTCCGTGACCGGCTGGACAGGGAGACGTCACTGCCTGCTCCACATGTGCCCCAAGTGCCCCACACCATTCCTGGGGTGGTCCCTGCCCCACACCAGGCCTCACCCCAGAACTGCCCCCGAGCCTGGCTATGGCCCTCTTACCCTCCAAGTGCTCCCTGAGCCCTAGATATGAGTCACAAAACCCCTCTGCCCCACATCTGTGGGTGATGGTGTCCCTTAAACCCTCACCTATGGGCCCCTGCACCCCTCAACCCCACACCTGTGGAGCCCAATGCCCCCCTGACCCCAATCTATGTGTCCTTGTTCCCCCTTAACCTCACATCTATGGGTCCAAACACCCCGCAGACCCAATCTGTGCGGCCCAATGCACCCCTGACCCCCATCTGTGAGGCTCAAACTCCCATCTGAGGATCCAAACACTCCTCAACTCCCCACTTACGGATCCCAACACTCCCTGACCCCCATCTATGAACACAAACAGCTCCCCAAACCCCATTTATGGGGCCCCAACACCCATGTATGTGTCTAAACACCCCCTAAATCCCCACTTATGGGTCCTGGCCCCCCATCCATGCCATACTTATGGGCCAGGGTCACCCAGGCTGTGTGGTCCTGCAGGTGACACCCCATTACTCGATGGTGTTGGGGTGTCACAGCTGCTGCAGGGACTTCACCTCGTTGTTGATGTCCTGCCACTTCTCTGGGACAGAGTTAAGGGACACAGGAGGGAAGATGTGGGGCCTGGGTGTGGGGTCTGTCCTCCTTCCTGGCTGGGGGGTCTTGGTGTGGACCCGGAATGCCAGTGTTGGTGTGCACCCATCGGGAATTCCTGCCTGGATCTCCCGGGATGCCCTCCTGGCTTGAGGCAGCCCCAGGTGGCTCTGGGGCAGTTCCTCACCTGAGCTGTCACCAGGGTGTGCCAGTGCCCCCCAGGCCATGTCTGACACCAGGGGCACAGCAGAGGCTCCTCCCTGGTGCCAGACACCCTGGGCTCGGTGACCCAGGGGGGATTTGGGGCATCCTGGAGCCACAATTCCAGACAGTTTGCTTGGAAGCCCTTGGGAAAGAGGGGAAGAGCTTGTAGGAGCCAGGACTGCGAGAGGCCAGCTGTGCTTTGGTGTGTCCTTGTGCAGCCCGCGGTCTCTCCCTGGAATGGCAGGGATCTGATCCTGCACTCCTGCTCCGGCCCCTGCCGCATGCTGCCGGCTTGGGGCTGTGGCAGGAGGGAAGGCCCGGAACATCACCCAGCTCCGGCTGTGCCAGAGCTCACAGAGCCCAGCGAGCGCTCGCCGGGGGCTGAGCCCATTCTCACAGCAGCCACGTTCCATTTGGTTCCTATTTTCCCTGGAAAATTAGATTCCATCTCCAGCTGCTGCTGTTTCCCACTGGATGCGGAGCTGAGTGCCCTGTGCTCGCGGGGTGCCCGCAGCAGAGCTGGCAGAGTTCCCTGCCTGGCGCAGATCCCGGCTCCCACCGCTGCTGCGGTGACCGGAGTGACCTCTTGGGAGAAATTTGGGGGTTCCCATCAACCAAAAAGGTCTCTGTAATTCTTGCATCCATAGTTCCTGGGGTTTGTCCGTGTATTCTGCCAGGCTGTGCTTTCATCCAGATCTGCCCCTGGGGAGCAGGGAGCTGTCTGGGAGCTTGGGTGGGGCTATGGAGAAGGGTATGAGCCAGAGGTTTGCACCCACCGTGTCCCTGTCCCTCCTCCCGAAGGATTCTGTTCTTCTCCCATGATGTCTCCTTGTTCCTTCCTGGCCTTTCCCTCAGTGCGAGCTCGGGCGTTGGTTGCTGCCTGCAGGGTGTCCAGGGCCTGCAGAGGGTTCTGGGGGATCCCTCCACCCTTTGGCACCCTTCATCCTTCCCTTACTGGGGTCAGGACTGGGGAGGATCCCCCCATCCTTTGGGATCCCTTGGGATCACCCCCGCAGCCCACTGGGCCCACACCTCACACGGATGAGCGTCCCCCGTGGCCATGTGGGGCTGGACGTGGATCACAGGGACAGGACAGCCACGGGCCAGGGGAGGACGTGGGCTCTGGCCAGTGCTGTGGGGCCTGAGGAGCCCCGGTCCCAGGCTGGGAGCACCCCTTGTTCCAAGGGTCCCCCAGCTCCCAGCAGGTTCCCAGGGCTCCCCAGCACTCAGCCCCTGTCACAGCCCAGGGCTCTGGCAAGGCTCAGGATGCCCATGCCCAGCACTCATGGTCCTGCCAGCACTGCCCAGCCTGGCAGGGCAGCCCTGGACTCACCACCGGCCTGGAGGAAGGGCTGGGTACCCCCCACCCCAGCACTGAGCGCCCTGCGGTGCCCTGGGCTCCCACAGCCATTCCCATCCTCCCATCCCACCCTGCCCTGGGCTCCCACAGCCATTCCCATCCTCCCATCCCCCCCTCCCCCCGGCTCCCCCCCCCCNTCCCCCAGCTCCCAGCAGGTTCCCAGGGCTCCCCAGCACTCAGCCCCTGTCACAGCCCAGGGCTCTGGCAAGGCTCAGGATGCCCATGCCCAGCACTCATGGTCCTGCCAGCACTGCCCAGCCTGGCAGGGCAGCCCTGGACTCACCACCGGCCTGGAGGAAGGGCTGGGTACCCCCCACCCCAGCACTGAGCGCCCTGCGGTGCCCTGGGCTCCCACAGCCATTCCCATCCTCCCATCCCACCCTGCCCTGGGCTCCCACAGCCATTCCCATCCTCCCATCCCACCCTGCCCTGGGCTCCCACAGCCATTCCCATCCCCCCATCCCACTCCACAGAGCCCTGGGCTCCCACACCATCCCTCCCCATCCCCTTCTACCCCCAGCAGCTGTCAGGGGTGTCTGGTGTTCAGTCCCCTGAAAAGCCACCATGTCACTGTCTCTCGCCCCTGGCATGTCCACGTGTTCCACCGGGGAAGGGTGGTGATGAAGAGCCTCCCATGAGGATGAGGAGAGGGTTGCAGAGGCCTGGTTAACCGTGCAGCTCCCTGTGCAGCTCCCTCGGAGCCAGCCTGGGCTGGGCCGAGCTGCCCAAGCTGGTGGGGACCCGAGGGACACCCACAGAGCAACTCATGGGACTTGGACACTTATCAGGGTGCTGGAGCCAATTAAGCGCTAATTATGTGAGATGCTCCAAAGTGTCCCTGTCGAAGCAGCCTCATGACCCAGAGCCTGCCTGGCTTATACTCCCTAAATTCCCCAGCTCCATGGATCCACAGCCTCGAGCAGTGTATTCAACCCGCGGGCTGATGGATGCAACAGGAAAGTGTGGGTTTGGGAAGGGGATGGAGCGTGTTTGGCATCGAAGGGTTGGGTTGAGCCGAGCGGGAATGCGGGAGGGCACTGGTGGGACGCCAGGGCAGGAGCTGGCTCTCCTCAGGGACACCAAGCACAGCCTGTCCCCCATGGGTGCCTCAGCCTGATCCCGGGGCCAGCGGGGTCCCCTCCATGCTGGATGTGGCTCTGGGGTGTCTGTGGGGACAGACTTTGTGCTGTCCTTTGTGCCCCCAGCCCCACCTCACTCCTGCTGCACTCTGCCTGTTCCGACCTCTGCAACCCTCGTGCTTCCATCCTCCTTTTCCTTGAAGGAGAAATCTCTGCAGGATTTGTCCTCTTTAAGTCTGACAGAGACTCTGCTGGGACTTGGAATGTCTGTGCCTTCCCCTGGCTCTGACGGGGCCTTTGATGTCTCTGTTTAATTCCCTCAGTGATGCCAGGGAGGTTCCTGCCTGCTGGAGAGGGAAGGGTTACCCCCTTGATGGCCGTGGAAGCCTTTGGGAAGCCTTTGGAGTTGGGACATTAATCCTGAAATGAAAAACCTGCCTGGACAGGGCTGGCTGGAAAAGGAAACCAGTGAACTGCTGGGAAGGCAGCGGAGCTGGGGGAGCACATGTGGGGCTGGGAGCCCAAGGACAGCACAAAGGGGATAGAATGTACTTTCAAACTCCCTGGTTCTGATCTCAGTGTAGGATTTCACTTGGCAGTGAGGCTCCTGGGTGATCCCTGCCATGCCAGAATCCCTCTGGATTTCCAGGTTGTGGTTCAGATTTCTTCCCCTGGCGCTTGTGCGTTTCTGCTCCGAGGATGAGAGCAAAATGAAATCATGTTTCCCGAGCTCTGGCAAAGCTGTCAGGAACAATGGGAAAAGCACAATGTGAGGGCAAGGAGCAGGAGGCTGGAGAGCTGGAGAGCTACACCAGTGCTCAGGCTGGCAGGGCACAGCAGGCCTGGGCTCTGCGGGGCAGCCCAGAAAAGCACAGGGACAGGTCCGCTGTCTGTCGGGAACATCCCGAGTGGGACAGTGGCTCTCCATCCTTTGGCAGCACAGTTTCACCATCCTTGGCTCTTTCTGGACATAAAGCATCACTCCCAGGAGTGAAGAGCTGGAGGTCATCACTCCACACGCATGGGAAAAGGGATTTTCTGCAAGGCTGCTGTGGGATAACAAGTGGTTCAGTCATTATAATCTGACCTGGGCCCCTGGGCCCCTTCCCAGCAGGGACAGTGTCCCTGGGTGCCTCTGCCTGTGCCCTCACCCTCCTGGCACCGCAGCGTCCCATCACGGGCCATGTGCTTTTCCAGATGTCTGGAGAAGGCTCCTCTGCCCAGGAAGGACATCACCCTGGACGCCCTGGGCAGGAAAGACACCGCCAGGACAGGGCCAAGCCGGGCTCAGGCTTGGGGACAGGATGGATTTCAGTACGGAACGGGGACTAGGAGAGGGCCAAAGGCTGTCCATGGAAAAACCTCAGAGGAGTCAGGGACATCTCCCAGGCCAGGCTCCTCCAGAGGCACGTGAGAACCTGCCACATCCATCAGGTGATGGGAGAGGAGCTGGGAATGGCCTGGGCAGCTGGGCTGGGCAGCTCCATCTTCTCCCACACACATCAACCCCTCTGTGCCACTGCTGCCAGGTGCTCCCGGGACATGGGGAAGGGGCTGCCAGGCTGGGCTGGAGCTGGTGGCACAGGCACAGCAGCCTGAGCTGACTCCTGGGAATGCTGGAAGGGACAGCTCTCCAAAGGCCGAGGGCTGGTCAGAGAAACCCTTCTTGTTCTCAGAGAGAGGAACTGCCCTGCACTAAGGCCAATTAAATTTTACAGGCATCTAAAAATTTAATTTGAATATAATCTTCTTTGCCAGAGCCACAAATCCCTGATAAATATTTTAATTTCCTCCAAGTAAAGAGGCTTTGGGATAATTAAAGCAAACAACGAGTCCTCCTCTCCTCTGAGCAGGGGCAGGGCCACGGCTTGTTCCCAGTGTTCCAGGGCAGGAGATGCTCCCTGCACTCCGTGTGCTGTACGGAGCTGTCTGGGAGCGCAGGCTCCCAGGGAAACGGGAGAGCTCTGCTGGTTGCAGCAGCATTAGGAAAAGGATGAGTGGAAGGCAGGTGAGGAGGTCACGGCCTTCACTTTTGCGGGTCCATTTTTCCTTCAAGGGAAGAAGTCTCAGCTTTCCCGGCCGTGTCCCGCATCTTTCCTTGGTGCTTCTCGCTCTCCTCCCCAGGGGACATTTTAAAAGGATTCTTTCCCAAGCTCACTGCAGCTGGTGGGAAATGCAGCAGCAATTGGAGATGCCATAGGGGGCACTTCAGACAAGGAAAGCTCTTCCCACCTGGCTAAGGCAGGTTTTCTGTGCGCTCACAGCCGGGGCTCCTTGTCAGATAACTGAGCAGCAGTAGCTGCAGGAAGATGGATGTGCAAGAAGCAGGTGTTCCAAAGGATCCGTGTTCCTGGCCTTGGCAGAGCCTGGCTGAGCGTAGTGGTTTTGTCACGGAGCGAGTGGCTGCACTGAGCAGAAAAATGGGGCTGTCAGGAAACACTGTCTCCCAGGCTGGGAGAGCTGGGGGTGTTCACCTGGAGGGCAGAAGGATCCAGGAGACCCCAGAGCCCCTTCCAGTGCCTAAAGGGGCTCCAGGAGAGCTGGAGAGGGACTGGGGACAAGGGATGGAGGGACAGGACATAGGGAATGGCTTCCCACTGCCAGGGGGCAGGGTTAGATGGGATATTGGAAGGAATTCTTCCCTGTGGGGGTGGGGAGGCCCTGGCACAGGGTGCCCAGAGCAGCTGTGGCTGCCCCTGGATCCCTGGAAGTGTCCAAGGCCAGGTTGGACAGGGCTTGGAGCAGCCTGGGACAGTGGGAGGTGTCCCTGCCCATGGCAGGGGTGGCACTGGATGGGCTTTGAGGTCCCTTCCATGAATCATTCCACAATTCTGTGATTCTATGAAAATCAGGCGTCTTCCACTCCACCGGGTGTCAGGCTGTACCAGAGGAGGTCAGAGCAGGATGGCAGGGATGTGGGATGGAGGGATGGATGGGTGGATGGATGGATGGAGGGATGGATGGATGGATGGATGGATAGATGGATGGATGGAGGGATGGATGGGTGGATGGATGGATGGATGGGTTGATGGATGGATGGATGGGGGGATGGATGGATGGATGGATGGATGGATGGATGGATGGAGGGATGGATGGGTGGATGGATGGATGGATGGGTTGATGGATGGATGGAGGGATGGATGGATGGATGGATGGATGGATGGATGGACAGACAGGTGGGTGGCAGGGATGGCTGGATGGCCCACACTTTCCCCTCCCCCTGCATCAGCCAAACTCAGGACGTGGAGCACAGGCCAAGCCCCTGGGCTGTGACCCTGCAGGCAAACCAGGCAAGCATCCCCCAGCTTCCCCCAGACCTTCCTCTCTCAGCGCCCATCCAGTGACATCCCCAGAGCTGTCACAGCTCCCAGTCCCTGTGGAGGGGCTGGCGATGGGGACAGAGCCCTGGGACTGTCCCCCAGGGCAGGGCTGAGGGTGGCACACGCTGGTCCGTGGCTGTGCAGAGCCAGCTCTGTGCACTGTGACTGGGCTTTCAACTTTTTTTTTTTTTGGCTCTCTAGGATCCTGCCTGTAAAAACAGCCATAAAGAAGTTAAAACGCAATGTGCTGGCTCAGAGGAGTCGTTCAATATCCTTATTAAAGATCCGCAGTGCTGGAGCTGGAACAGCTCCTGGCGCTCTGAGGACACCTTTCATCTCCCGAGTTCGAGGCACTTTACAAGCGCTAATGAATTAAACTTCATAACAGCCATGCACGCAGAGCCCCACACACCAATTATTCATCTGGGGGCACAACGCGGGCATTAAATAAAAATAATAAGCTGGTTAATTCTGCCTCTTCTCCGGCCTGGGGATTGTCTCCGAGCTGATTTCAATTCTTTCCCATTCATTCGGTGCTAATGGTCCCTGGTTCTCCTGTGCAGGGGAGGTGAGCGGGAGCTGGCGGCAGGTTTGGCACTCGGGCTCTGAGCAGGGGCACTGCCTGGGCTCTGCTCTGCTCCAGCCAAGCACCAAACCTCAGCTCCTCGCCCTGGCCCAGGAGAGCTCTCAGCAGGTGAATCATTTCACGTGAGTCCTGGGGGTGTCCTGTGCAGGGCCCTGGACTCGATGACCCTTGTGGGTCCCTTCCAGCTCAGGAGTTTCTGTGAGTTTGTGATTCTGGGATTCTTCCCTCCTGCATTGGAGCAGATTCCCTGGGGCAGTGCTGAGAGGGGCAGAGGGAGCTGGTTCGGTTTGGCAGCCAGTGGGGCAGACAGAAGGTCCTTGTCCCAAGTCCTGAGCTCCAGGAGGGTGGTGGCTCTGGGAGGAGGGAGCTGAAGGCTGAACGTGGTGGGGACATGACTGGGCAGCTCTTACAAAAACATCTCACATAATCATGGAATCATTAGGATTGGAAAAGCCCTCTAAGAGCATCGAGTCCAACCATCACCCAGCACTGCCAAGCCCACCACTGACCCATATCCCCAAGTGCCACATCCACACATCTGTTAAATCACCCCAGGACGGTGACTCCAGCCCCGCCCTGGGCAGCCCATTCCAGTGCCTGGTCCCCCTTTCCATGAAGAATCTCCCCAGCTCCTACAACGAATCCATGTACTGTCCTGACTTAGTTGTCACTGGTGCAGCTAAGGTGAGGGTGACAGTAATGAGTGGAAAACTGCCCCAGCAGTCCTGTCCTGAGGTGCCCCCTGCCCCGTGGCCATGTCCAGCCAGTGGAGAGAAACTGCGAGAACGAGGGAGCGATGGCACCGGGCACTGATGGCACCTGGCACCAAGGCCACAGGGCACCAAGGCCACAGCAGGTCAGTCCCAGCCCCGAGGGCTGTGGCACCTGGGAAATGGGGAAGCACAAATGGTTGGTGCCTCTCCAGGCCCCTGTTCCTGGCACACATCAGGATGTGCTGGAAGCTGGGATGGATGAGCCACAGCTGGGAGGTTGCTGGGACACCTGTCCCTCCTGGCTGGCGTGGTTGGTGAGGAGTGTGGATATCAGGGATATCTGCCTGTGCAACCAGGATCTGCTCCAGGGAGAGCAGAGCAGGGTGGGCCACAAGCCAGAGCCACCAGGGAAGGGATGAGAGCACAGCAGAGCTGTGACAGCCCGGGCCAGGCTCAGGCTGTGCCCTCAGTGGCAGCGCTGGACACCTGAGGGAAGATGTCCCTGCCCACGGCAGGGTGTTGGAATGAGATGAGCCTTAATGTCCCTTCCAACCCAAACCATCCTGGGATTCTGTGACACGTGGATGTGCTCTGTGGTGGCCTCATGGTGTCCATGGAGACGTGAGACGTGTCCCTGCTCCATCCCCGGTGGCAGCACCTCCGTGGGGTCGGGGTGTGACCCAAAAGCAGCAATGGCAGCCGTGGGGACATGTTTGCCCTGCCCCAGGAGGATGGCCAGCCCAGCCTGGCAGTGGGGTGGCAGTTCCAGCCCTCTGCAGCCTCGGGATGGCTCCTCACAGCCTGACAGACCCTGGGGTCCTGCCCTCGGAGCCACTGCAGTGATTCCTGGGGACATTGGGGGTGGCCCTTGCCATCCCCTCCTGAGCATCCCCCCTTTCTCCTGGTTTCCACAGCGAGTTTTTGGGCAGTAATTACAAGAAGGAGGATGCTGAGCTCTGCTGTGTTCATTTGTGCTGAGGACACCGTCCTCACATTGGCCATAACTGTAGCAATGAACAGCCAATAAAATAAATCTCCGGTTGGAGCCCGAGTCTGGGGACTTGGAAGGGAGAAAATGAGAGGCAGAAGATCCCAGGAGCTGTCTGTTCTGCAAGGATGTGGGATACAGAGATGCTTTGCCTGGTATCTGCTGTCTCCTCCCTGTGACCTGGAGGATGCAGGTGTCTGAGAGCTGAGCACGAGGGGCACGGTAGGGTTTGGATTGCCAGGGGTTCCCATTGCCAGGCCAGCCAGGAAGCTCATCCCAGAGGGATGCTGAGCTCCACCCTGGAGGCAGGAGGCAGCAGCCCTGAGACACCAAGAGCCAGCAGCTCCCTCGGGATGGAGCAGCTGTGTGTTCCTGAGCTGCTGTGGGGCCAGGCACGTGGAGGGGGGTGTGACACCGCTGTCACAGGGCTGTGTTGGCCCATGGGCAGTGCAGGCTGGGGCTGGACCCCTCTGCTCTGCCCCAAAGGGTTTAAGGAATGCTGGGGAGCAGAGCCCCCAGATTACATCTTGATTTTGCCTGGTCATTTCCATGTCACTGACCAGAAACCAAAAACGATTTCCATGCCATTCTGAGCATAAAGAAGTGTTTGGGAGCCAGGAGCAGAGTGGGAGCAGAGGGTGAGTGAGTGTGTGTGGAAATAGCGTGAGATTAATTACAGGAGCAACAACTCGGAGTGTTGATAAATCCCTCCCGTCAGGAGCGTGCCCGTGGTCCTGTAACTATCTGCCATTCTCAAGCTGGGATGAATGAAGCAGCTAATTGTTCGCTGTGCTGAGAGCAATCCTCAGGGAGCAGCACATGCCACGGAATGAGTCAGCTCCGTGCTGGCAGGGCTGTTATCAAATATTAGAATATTTAGCTGGGCGATCTCTACCCAGGCTCGGCGGCGACGGAGAAGGGTGTTGTTTTCGTCAGTGTATAAAGAAAGAAAGACATCAGATACTGTTTGTTTCCTGATGAGTGGAGATCTGGCAAAAAGCGGGATCGTTTCACTCGTTAGTGCACTTGTGAAATGAGTCATGTGTGCTTCAGCACCGCTTCCAGAAACTTAATTGAAAGTTCTGGTGTCTGTTGTTGTACGGGGAGAACCATATGCTAGTGAAAGACAGGGCTTGTTTTTTATAGTCCAGAACGATTAGAACTGCATCAAATCCCAACTGTCGTGGCAAGGTGTGGGGAGAGCAGGGCTAAATCCGGGAGGTCTGCTAGAAGGAGATCAAAAACCTGAGCACAACAACACGAGAGAGACTGTTTGTGAGAGCCCAGCTTTGCTGGGCTGTTCGGTGGTGGGGATTGTCCGTGCCAAATGCTCTGTTCAGGGTGGTGGGACACTGCCACAGGATGCCCAGAGCAGCTGTGGCTGCCCCTGGATCCCTGGCAGTGCCCAAGGCCAGGCTGGATGGGGCTTGGAGCAGCCTGGGACAGTGGAAGGTGTCCCTGCCCATGGCAGGGGTGGCACTGGATGAGCTTTAAGGTTCCTTCAAACCCCAACCACTCCATGACTCAGTGATTCAGGGCAGCCCCTCCAGCAGAGGATGGGATGTGGGACACAGCCCTGTTTGCCAGGTGCTTGTGCTGCCAGCAGCCCAGGTGCTGCCCATCTTTCACAGTTCTGGTTAATCATCCCATGCCATCCCATTCATCCTTTTTTATTATTACTTGCAAAGCTCTTTTGGCTGGAGAACAGAGTCAGTGAATAACACTCTGGGAAACAAACAGCCCTGGTGATGCCAGAGCCAACCACGGCTCCGCAGAGCACGGCGCTGGGAACACTGCTCCCCAGGAACTCATGGAAAAGCTTCCTGGAGAGGAGCCGGGGTCCCTCTGGGACCATCTCACCCCAGGCTGCCTGCAGTCGCCCCGCAGAGCCTGGCAAGCAGCCCCTGCACCTTGATTCCGTGGCAGCCGACATCCCGGCACTGCCCGTGGGGTGTCGGACATCCCCGCACTGCCCGTGGGGTGTCGGACATCCCTGCACTGCCCGTGGGGTGTCAGATATCCTGGCACTGCCCGTGGGGTGTCAGACATCCCGGCACTGCCCGTGGGGTGTCAGATATCCCGGCACTGCCCGTGGGGTGTCAGATATCCCGGCACTGCCCGTGGGGTGTCAGATATCCCGGCACTGCCCGTGGGGTGTCAGACATCCCGGCACTGCCCGTGGGGTGTCAGATATCCCGGCACTGCCCGTGGGGTGTCAGATATCCCGGCACTGCCCGTGGGGTGTCAGATATCCCGGCACTGCCCGTGGGGTGTCAGACATCCCGGCACTGCCCGTGGGGTGTCAGATATCCCGGCACTGCCCGTGGGGTGTCAGATATCCCGGCACTGCCCGTGGGGTGTCAGATATCCCGGCACTGCCCGTGGGGTGTCAGACATCCCGGCACTGCCCGTGGGGTGTCAGATATCCCGGCACTGCCCGTGGGGTGTCAGATATCCCGGCACTGCCCGTGGGGTGTCAGATATCCCGGCACTGCCCGTGGGGTGTCAGACATCCCGGCACTGCCCGTGGGGTGTCAGATATCCCGGCACTGCCCGTGGGGTGTCAGATATCCCGGCACTGCCCGTGGGGTGTCAGATATCCCGGCACTGCCCGTGGGGTGTCAGACATCCCGGCACTGCCCGTGGGGTGTCAGATATCCCGGCACTGCCCGTGGGGTGTCAGATATCCCGGCACTGCCCGTGGGGTGTCAGACATCCCGGCACTGCCCGTGGGGTGTCAGATATCCCGGCACTGCCCGTGGGGTGTCAGACATCCCAGCACTGGCGCGTGTGGGGTGGGTGAGGACAGCAAGGAGGGCAGGGGGAATCTGTGCAGCCCCATCCCAGGAAGACCCAGCTCTCTCCCATCTCCAGGGAGGCCACAGGGGCACAGCCTGCCAAGAACAAGGGTCACAAGGAACTCATTTATCTGGCTGGGAAGGAGGTTCACAGAGGGTTACTGAGGTTTGATTCTTGGAACTTTTCCCTGGAAGTGTTCAAGGACAGGTTGGACAGGGCTTGGAGTAACCTGGTGTCCTGCCCGTGGCAGGGAGTTTGGAATAAGATGAACTTTAAGGTCTGTGGTTCTGTGATTTAGTTGGGCTTTCAGCCTGGAGACTGCTGACAGCTCCATCACTGTCACCGTGACCCCAGCATGTCCCACACCTCTCCCACGTCTCCTCCACCCACTACTCCGTGTTTAGTCCCTTCCTTCAGCAAAGCTCTGACACAGGTGCGGGGTCTCAGGTCTCTGCTGAAACCCCGAAACAACAGCACCTGCTTAGAGCATGCCCCACACACGGTGTCCTGTGAAAGGGCTGCTTCCCAGAGGGCTTCCCAGGCAGCACGTGGAGCAGGAGTGGCTGCGGGACCTGTCTGCAGGGTGTGGTAGAGGGGAGTCTTTGCAAGGCCCTACAGCGGGTCCAGGAGCAGGAACAGCGCTGGCAGCAGTGGTGACCTGCAGGAGCTCAGCCTTCCCCTAATTCCACATTTCCCTGTTTATCCATAAGCTGTGTATTGCCTGTAGCAGAGATAAATCCATGTGGCACAACAATTTATGACATACAACTTGAACACGGGGTCCCTATGGTGAGAGATTTCTTCTTTCTTCTTGTTTCTTTCTCTTTCTTTTCCTCCTTTTCAGTGTTCATCCAACCCAAAATCCTCATTTCCCACAAAGAGCCGGGGCACTCGCAGGGCTTCCATTGAAAAATTATCCAAGAAATGAACACAATGAGTGAAATAGGGGAAACCTGGCCAAAGGGTTTCAACTTCCACAGAGGGTGATAGAACAGAAGGTATTGCTCCTTTCAGGGCACAGATGACAGGCATCCTCAGGATGCGAACCCCATGGAAAGATAAATGGATGCTCAGCACTTCTTTTATGCTGGGAGGATGTTTCTGACCCTCAGAGACTGCTTCACCTGGTCCTGAGGTCATTTTAGGTACAGTTCACCTGTCACCTTAACAAGTCCCTCAGATCTTATGGGAACTAAAAGGCTGCTGGTACTTCTGGAGCTGGTTTGGGACACCGAGCTAGGAGGGAAAAAGCTGGGAGATTCTATGAGTTTTTGTCTCAGGCAGAGGAGTAAAATGTCACCTCTGAGGGAGGGACTCTGGATCCCCGTGCTCCCTGAAGGTGGGGGGGCCTCGGGACCTCCTGGGCTGGGCTTGGCAGGTTGAGTGGTGACCAGAGAAGAAGAGAGAGTGACAAAAGCCAGGTGTGGCCCCAAGGGACGGGGCTGTGTCCCTGCAGGCTGCTCTCAAGGCAGGAGAGGCTCAGCTGGCTCTGAAACCCCAGATACAGCCCCAAATACAGCTTTGGGAGCCATCCCTCCCTTGCTCTGCTCCATTCATCCCATCCCTGTCACCCGCAGTGGCCACCCCTGGCAGGGCCCTGGCTGCCACGCTGTCCCCCAGGCTATCAGAGGTCCTCACAAATCCATCATTCTCCTCGCAAACCAAGCTTTTCCTCTTCCCATGCTGGCAGAGCAGGGCTGGGAGAACTCAGCTGCTGCCCCACCCAGGTGAGAGCAGCGGGAGCACGGGCAGGCCTGGAGCCGGGCAGGGAAAGCAGGGTTTTAATGACCTGATGGGTCTTTGATTCCAAATTTATATGTATAAATGCATATCACTGCCATCTGAGCCATGGCAGTGCTCTGGGAGCACAGGAGGGCAGGGAGGAGACTGTCTGACCACCAGCCAATTTGGAGATCTCCCCCTGGGCCGGCTCTGAGCCGCTGCTGACCCAAGGGATCGCGGGAGTTTGGGGAGCTCAGAGGGGCATGGGCTGGATGTCAGGAAATCTTCCCCCAGAGGGTGCTGGGCACTGCCCAGGCTCCCCAGGGAATGGCCCCGAGGCTGCCAGAGCTCCAGGACAATGCTCTCGGGGACAGGGTGGGATTGCTGGGGTGTCTGTGCAGGGCACGGGGCTGGACTGGATGATCCTGTGGGTCCAACTCAGGATATTCTGTGATTTTGTGATTCAGTCTGTGCTCCTCTGGAAGCACACAGAGGAGCGGGAGCTCTTCAGGAGAGGTGTCAGTCACATCTGGCAGCTCTGGGGGTTCCAAACGCTGCCGGGACTCCCACGGAGGGAGGGAGTTCTGTCCAGCACGAGCCATCAGTGCCCTCCTGAGGAGCACTGCTCTGATCAGGAGCGGCTGAGGGAGCTGGGAGGGGGCTGAGCCTGGAGAAAAGGAGGCTCAGGGGCCACCTTCTCGCTCTACAACTCCCTGTGACAGGAAGGTGCAGCCAGGTGAGGGTTGGGCTCTGCTCCCAGGGAACAAGGGACAGGACAAGAGGAAACGGCCCCAGGCTGTGCCAGGGGAGGTTTAGGTTGGATATTATGGAAAATTTCTTCATGGAAAGGGTGGTCAGGCATTGGAAGGCACTGCCCAGGGCAGTGGTGGACTGAGCAATCATTTGCCCGTGGTGTCAGGGCTCTTCCCCTCACTGCTTGGTTCATACTTATATTTTACAGCGGCCAGAAGGGAAAAATGAGCCCAAGTCTGTCAGGAAACTGCTGAGGCGAGGGTTGTGAAGGCCATAGGTGATCATTTCCTTTGCTGTTTACCAGTTGTGCATTTCCCCCAGAGCTTCAAGACGATGTTCTTGTCCTTCATCTCTTCTATGGTGAAACACTGGGAAATCACAAGCTCCAGCATCTCCTTGCTCTCACTAAACCTTTCCCTGCTGTAGCTGAGGCACACACAGCCCAGGGCAGAGGTTTATTGGCCATTTGCTGCAGATCTATGGCCACAGTGATCTCTGGGGCTTGCTGATGTGATTGCTTGGTGGATTTGTGGAGGAGACCTAAGGAAGCAAAGTCCCTGGGAAAAATCACCTGGAATGAAATGCCTGCCCATAGACAGCAAGGCAAAACTGCGTTTTGGGAGTGGGTGGAGCAGGGATTGATGAGGGATTGTGTAAGGTAATTTATTCAGTGATCAGCAGTGATGGCCCTGCCATTGATCCCTCTGATGCCACTGATCCCATTGATCAGTGGGATCAACGGCAGGGTCTGCCATCTGGCAGAGCTGCCGGATGCGACTGACACCTCTCCTGAAGAGCTCCCACTCCTCTGTGTGCTTCCAGAGGAGCACAGACTGAATCACAAAATCACAGAATATCCCAAGTTGGACCCACAGGATCATCCAGTCCAGCCCCATGCCCTGCACAGACACCCTGCAGTGTTGTTCAGATGCAAAAACACTAAGTCCCTTCAGCGGGGTGTGTGGGCTGAGAACACAACCTGGGACCCCTGACAGGGCTCTGTGCCTGCGTGCAGCCCCCCAGGGGGCTGGCAGGGAGCGTGGGGCACGGTGCCATGGGGTGGGCTGGCTCCTGGGGACACCTGGGCCCTGGCCAGCTGCAAGCACGAGGCAAAGGGCTCTCCTTACTGGGGGACTTTCTGCAGCTCATCAGGGGGTTGTGGCAGAGAGCCCAAGGAGCTGCAGGGAGCCCAGGCACAGCTGCCATCAGCTGGGGCTCCTAGGAGGGAGGTCAAGCCAGAGCCTGAGCAACACTCCAGCACCTCCATCCTGCACGCAGGGACGGTGGCCATGGTGGGCAGGGACACTGATGGCACTCACAGGCTGCTCTGGGGCCACCTGGGTGTCTTGCTGGCTGTTCTAATGAGCACTGCCAAGTCCTGATCAGCAGCATCTTGTGGGGATTGAGTCTTGCAGGGGAGCTCTGAGAGCTCTCCCACAAACGGGACAGCGCAGGGCTCTGCCGGAGCTGCCCCAGCTCCGTCCCGGGGTGTTCGCTTGTGTTTGCTGCTGGCTCCTGCAGTGCTTGGAGCCCTCGGCAGGTCTGGCGCCAGTGAGGTGTTGTGGCGTGAGCTGGGGGACCAGAGTGGTTATTTTTAGCTCCATGGAGCTGCTGCTGTCACACCCCTGTGCCCCCGGCCGCTACAGGCTGGGCAGGGGCTGAGCTGGAGGCCGCTCCTGGCTTTCGGGCCCCTGTGTCACCCAGCACAGCTGGCTCCCAGTGCTACAGTCCCTTCTGCTCACGCTGGGACAGGGAGGGGCATTCCCCATGGAACAACCAGGGTACGGCTGTGCCAGCGGGGTGGGTCGCTGGGAGCAGCCAAGGAGCTGCTCCCTGCTCGGTCAGCACCGGGAGCGAGGAGCGACTGCAGCTAAATGTGGGGTTTTCTTCTCATTCGTGAAAATAAACACAAGTCCCTGAGCTCCCTGCCGCAAACCGTGCAAATGTAGACCTCGTGCACCCGCGCCTGCGGCTCTGAATGTCAGCAGCCGTCCCTGGAGCTGCTGCTGGTGCGGGATCAGAGGGTCGGGAGCCTCCGGCACCTCTCGGCCCCGGATGCGCAGTCCCTGCCTCCCCAGCTCCGCGTGCCCCCGGCGCGGCTCGGGAAGGTGACATTGAGCGCGCTGTGACCCACGCAGCTGGCACGGCCGCTCTGGCATCCCGGGGACTCGGCGGGCATGACCCTCGGGCAGGCAGCTGGCCCCGGTCCCAAACGCAGCCAAGCAGGGAGCTGGAGCTGACAGGGTGTGCGGGGGCCGGCAGCCTCGGCGAGGAGCCCCTCAGCCATCCAGGGAGCTGTCGCCAGCCCTGTGGCCTCTGGAGACTCCCAGGGCAGCTCTGGCCGTGTGGAATGAGTCCCCAGCAGTGCCCTCCCCTCTGGCTGCTCCTGGCACGTGGCACGTTCTGCCCTGGGCAGTCCTGGCTTCAGCTGGCTCTGCCCCAGTGCTGGGGCTCAGGAACATAGCCCGCACCAGCTGGGGAGGCTGGGGACCGAGGACAAAGTAGCCAGAGGTGAGCAGGAAGAGCCATGAGAACACGGGGACGAGGTGAAGGAGAACTGGGTGGTGCACATCTGGAAGGGAGCCCTTGTTTCTGCTCCGCGAACATCAGGGCCAAGCGAGCTCCACAGGGAGCTCAGCACTGTTCTTTTGGGCCTGTTACTCCTGGGGATGAGGGAAACCAGGGACTGTGAGGAGAGGCCGGTCAGTCCTCAGGAGCAGCTGAGTGGGACTGGAAAGGAATCGCCAGCTGTGGGAGAATTTGTGGCCAAAGCCTCAGCAGCTCAAAGCTACTCCCTCAGCAGGGCACTGGGTCTGAGGGGGCTGGAGGGGCTGTTCCCATTCCTGTGATCCCTCCGTGCCATGCAGGTGGGAACAGCGGTGGTGGGGTCAGGATGGGATTCCTGGCAGTCTGTGGTGGCACAGAGCAGTGCCCATGGCACCAGTGCTGAGCCCATGGCACAGCAGGATGCTGGAGATCCCGGGGCAGGAGTTGGGCTGAGTGCTGCTCCAAGGGAGAGCAGAGATGCAGGATCAGTGCAGGAGTGCAGGATCAGTGCAGAGAAGCAGGATCAGTGCAGGGATCCGGGATCAATGCAGGGATGCAGGATCAGTGCAGGGGTGCAGGATCAATGCAGGGGTGCAGGATCAGTGCAGGGGTGCAGGATCAATGCAGGGGTGCAGGATCAGTGCAGAGAAGCAGGATCAATGCAGGGATCCGGGATCAATGCAGGGGTGCAGGATCAATGCAGGGGTGCAGGATCAGTGCAGGGGTGCAGGATCAATGCAGGGGTGCAGGATCAGTGCAGAGAAGCAGGATCAATGCAGGGATCCGGGATCAATGCAGGGGTGCAGGATCAGGGCAGTGCTGGCAGCACAGGGAGAGCATTCCCTGCACCCTCCCCACGGCAGGTCCTGCAGGTCCAGCAGGGGTTGGCAGCTCTGGGACAAGGTCCAGCCCTGGCAGGGCCGGGGGAGGAGGGAGCAGGACCTCACAGGATGCAGCGGGTGCCAGAGAGCTTCGTCACATCTGTGGGCTCATGAGCGGCTGCTGAGGGACCGGGGGAAGCTCAGGGAGCTCTGCCCCTCTCTCTCCTGTGCCAGGCAGCAGAGGAGGCTCTGTGCCAACCCATGCCCGCTGAGTCCCCCTCCCCTGCACCCACCAGGCACAGAGTAAGTGATGGCAGGTGAGGCATCTCAGCCAGAGAGCTGTCACCTGGGCCCTGAGTGTCCTCTGGAATTCTGAGCTGGCCTCCCAGTCTGGAGAGCTGCTGGAGCTTCCTGTGGGACACGGCCCTCCCATCTGCACTGCTCCTCTCCAACAGCTGGGCATCTTAACAGGGACCAGGGACATTTGGTGCAAGAAAAGTATTTTCTACAAGGGACTTGTAATAGCACTTTAAGAGGTTATTGAGCCCTGGCAGTGCCACAAACCGGCTCTGTGCATTCCTGCATGAACAGGGCACAGAGAGCCCCAGGAGGCTGCCCCGTGCTGCGGCTGGGGCTGCCCACCCTCCCCAGCCCTGGTGCCACTGACCCGCTCCCATCCCTCTCCTCCTCCTGGGTCAAGCAGGCCCAGGCAGGGATCCCACAGAGGCAGAAGCAGCCCCTGGAGCCGTCCCTTCCTGTGCTCTTTGGGACGCTGGTCCCTTGTTCCTCAGCTGAGGCCGAGGGCTGCCCTGCGTCACTCACCTCCCTGCCAGCCAGGTGTGTTCTGGCGCTGGTGGCCGGAGCCCACCCTGTGCCACAACAGCCGCGGGACCCCGGGAGCAGGACCAGCCCTTCCCCACACAGCTCTGTTCTGCTCGCTCAGCCTGCAGGGACGGGGACAGCCTGAGCTGGGCCACGTCCCCAGCCCTGGCACGGAGGAGGGGATGGGTGGGCGATGTGAGGCTGGCAGGGCTCAGCCACTGAGAGCCTGGAGGTGCCAGACTTTGTCTTGAGGAGGAGAAAAAGGGCCTGCCTGGGCCATGTGCTGGAGAGGCTGGAGGCAGAACTGGGGCTGATGGAGGGACTGGGCCTGGCAGCAGGGACAGGGCTGGTGGCAGACTGACGGCAGGGACAGGGCTGGTGGCAGACTGACGGCAGGGACAGGGCTGGTGGCAGTGCGGACGGCAGGGACAGGGCTGGTGGCAGGGTGACGGCAGGGACAGGGCTGGTGGCAGACTGACGGCAGGGACAGGGCTGGTGGCAGTGCGGGTGGCAGACTGATGGCAGTGACCCCGGGGACCTCTTTCCTGGGTGGATGTGCCTTCTGGGGTAGTAAGGGACCCCACAGGTGGCAGCAAATGTGGTGTCCCAGAGGGTCCTGGCATGGTGCCGTCCTGGGGAGGAGCCCAGGAGTGTGTGTGCTGCTTGGATTGGGACATGTGAGCACCTCAGTGAGCTCCAGAACGGGAGCATCTGCAGGGGCCCTAATGACAAACCAGGCTCCTGCAGGTGCTGGGTGGTGCAGTCACTGCCGAGGTTGTCAGCAGGGAATTAAACCCTGTTTGGGCTGAGGTTCCTCGGGGGGATTATCTTCCAGAATCAGGGCTCTGTTGTTATTTGGAGAGAGAAGGAGGTGTTTACTCCCCTCCTGCCTCTTCTGATGCAGCTCAGGCAGAAGAGGCACAGCAACCCCCAATGTCCTGCCCTGAGGAGATGCTGCTGCGGGGGCAGGGATGGCTCTGTCTTCAGGGGGCCCGAACTGCACATTCAAACCCTGCTCCCGGTCCGGGCAATGGGGCAACTGCAGGAGAGGCCTCAAGGCACTTCCCGAGGGATGCTGAGCCTCAAGGCACTTCCCAGGGGATGCTGCTCCCCTTCAGCTCCCCGTGAAGGCAGACGCTTGGCAGGCACTAGAGCTCTGAGCAGAGGGTGGCTGCCACCCTGCTGCTGTGCCCTGCGGAGACCTCAAAGCAGAGTGAATTTTGATGTATGAACTGGGCTTCCAGAAGCTCCTGAGTCATGGTGACACCAAGCCCAGGGCCAACTCGTTCGCCCAGGTGCCAGCGATGTCAGATACGGCACCGGTGTCTCTCTGGGGTGGGGGACCCTGAGTAGGGGCTGTGTGGAGCTGGACTCTGAGGGAGGCAGTGCTGCCTCTCCAGGAATGATGCTCTCGGGCTTCCACTGAGTTCAGCCCTGTCACTTCTCTGCCTCCTCTTCCAGCATCAGCTTCTTCAAAAACACCCCAGCTTAGGGGGGTCACAGAGGCCCCTGGCCAAAACCCTCAGAGCTGGGGACTGGATGCAGCTGCTGGGGAGGCAGAAGGAGGCGAGGCGGGGAGTGACTGCATGTCCTTGCCCCTCGCACTTTTCCACACTCCTTCTGGTGCTTCCGAGCGCCTTGGGCCATGCCTGGCACTGACAGCTGTTCCTGGATAACCCCAGATGGCCGGGAAGCCGAGGCAGCTGCCAGCGCAGACATCCCAGCTCTGCCCAGTGCTTCTGTTCCCCTGCTCCTGCTCTCCATCCCACCCGAGCTGGAGGAGACCAGGCAGCCCTGATGAGTGCATGGCCTCACTGCCAAAAAACTACATACTCTTGGTGGAAAAATAATTCTTCCAAGCATGCCTTCCAAAGAGTCAGGCAGTGCTCACAGAGTGGGGTGCAGTGGTGGGGACACAGCCTGTCCCATGTCCTGGGGATGGAGGACACATGTCCCCTGTGGAGGGAGGGGGTGGCTCTGTCTCGCTCATCCTGTAGAGGGTTTGTTGTGGGTTTTTGCTGATCAGTCACTCCTGACTGTGTGTTTCCGCAGAGGAGCTGCATTAACCAGTGCCACAGCCTCTGCCTGTGTCCCCAGTGGGCTATGAGAGCGTTCAGCAGAAGCCCAGGCTGTAGCAGGTCTGGAAAGAGGCACTTTGGTGTCTGTGGATTACCGGAGGAAGCAGAAGAAGGAGGAAAGGATGGCTGGGGAGCTGCTGCTCAGTGGGCGAGGGCTGAAGTGTCCCCTGCCCTGAGCATGGCCTCCTTCTCACCTTTGCTGTGTTGCTCCATACTCAGCACAGACCCTCTCCCGACCCTCTGAGGGGGATGCTGGCCCACTGTGCCCGCTCTGGCCCAGGGCTCCTGCTCCCAGCTCTCCTGGCTGTGGGAGCTGCCAGTGTCACCTCCTCGTCTCGCCGTGCAGGTGACGCTCTGGCTGCCGTGCCCACGCTCCAGGAGCTGTTCTGAGCTGGCTGTCAGTGCTGCTCTCTGGCAGCTGCAGGCACAGATGCCCAGCACTGCCAGGAGCACACGGATCAGTGCAGAGAGCTGCAGCTTCCCCCTCCCAGCCCCTCCAGCTCCCGGCAGGACACCAGCCCTGGGACAGCTCCTCAGGCTGGAGGAGGGGCTGGACCTGGGTATGGGGACATGAATTTGCCCTCCCAAGTCCAGCAGGTGCTTCCTGCAGAATCCTGAATGAGACACTTGCTGCTAAACCTAGGCAAACCAGAGTGGAGCATCCTGCCCCATGGGAGAGCCGGGAAAGGAAGATCCTCGATAATGGTGTGTGATGAGCTGCCACGTCAGCTCCCACAGGGACGTGGTGTCCCTGATCACCTCCATGTGTGCAGAGGGGCAAGGAGGACATGGTCAGAAGCCATTTCCAGCTGGTGCTCTGTGGCATCCCGATGTTGTCCTGGCTCTGGTGGTGTTCCTGGTGATGCCAGCTCCCCTGCCTGGCAGCCACTGCACCCCAGCCAGCAGCACGAGCTGCCCTGATGACGAATGGTCCCAGAGGCAGGACTAGGGAGAGCTCCATAAATCCTCATCTTACATTCACTCATCTCTTCGAGCAGCAGCTTCCCTGGGCTGCTCACAGGGCTGCTGTGCCAGCCCTGTGTCCCACCACAGCTGGGCCAGTGACACCCCTGAGCTGCAGGACTCCCACAGCACCCACCAGCCCAGCACTGATGGGGTTCTCAGCCTCTCCTGCCCCAGGGGTCATTTCTGAGTGTGTCCTTGGCCAGGACTGTTCCAGGCAGTTCAGTGCTGTGGGCTGAAGGTCCCAGGGATGTGGTTGAGATAAGGAAACTCTTCCTAGCACTGTGGCCAGGTCCCTGCTGGGCACACACCCGCAGCCAGGGCAGGAGGGAGACAGAGGCAGCAGGAACAGGCCCATCCTACTCCTGAGGCTTACAATTCAGGGAAAAAACCCTACCTGAGTCTCCTTGGAATCTGTTCCCAGACCCTCAGTCTCTCCAGGATCTGACTCCAGCCCTGCCTGCTGCACTCACAGGCTGCACTGCAGTTCATGACCAGCTCCAGATCACCGCGTGGGATGCACCAGACGGGAAAAGAAGAAGGCGGGATGGACTGAATGCTTGTTCCTCCCCTTCTGCCAGGATCCCTCCCTTTCCACACCTGTAACAAGTTTTGCACAATCCCCAGGTTTCCCCAGGAGCCCTTGGCACAGCAGCCCCATTACCCTGCACACCTTTTTGGAGAGTTTCTGCTGCTCCCCCAGTGGGGGGAGGAGCAAAGGGGTAAATGTTCAGCTCTGATGGTTTAGAGTTTTCAGGGTCTGAGGGTGGTGGTTCAGGGTGATTTAGGGGTGTCTGAGGGGCAGCTGAGGCCAGCACCACTTCGTTTCCTCAGGGCACTCTCTGGTTATTCATATCCTTACACAGCTATCCCTGGAGGACAGGCACAGGGATGCAGCAGGGGAAGTGCAAGAGGAGGCTGTTTTTAGGTGACCATCCCTCTCATTTGAGGTGTTGTGCTTCTCCACAGGGTAAATATGTGTGAACACAGGAGCACTGCAGCCACCCTGCCTTGGAAGGGTGTTTTTCACCCATCCTGACCCCTTAGCAAAGGGTCTGCTGTCAGATGATGGCACGAGGTGAATTGGTGTCTGTGGGTGCCTGAGTCAAGCCCACCACCCTCGTGACGTGGGAATGGATCAAAGTGACAGGGGGGCCTTGGAAGCGTGCGTTGTGTCACCCCTGCTCCCCTCCCAGCTCCGCGCACAGCAGCACACGGCATCGGGCTCTGCTCGCCAGACGCAGCACGGTGAGCGCGTTAGGCCCTAATGAGCCCCAGCCCCACTGTGCCAGGCAGACAGAAATCCATATTCACAGACTTTTCCGGCCCTGCAGGGCTTATGAGCTCTCCCGGTAAGCCAGGCAGAGGAAATGGGATAAGCCTCGCTTTACCGATGGGGAATTGAGGCACCAAAAGGTTTAAGTGACTTAAAAGGGATTTGGAGAAGAACATCTCCAGAGCCCAGGTGCAGAAGCATCCCTGGAAGAAGGCGTGACCTTTCAGTGTCCACCTCGTTAAAAACACCAGGTGGCACAAGCGGGAGGTGGCAGCAGCCTCAGAGAATTGCTGCTGCCAGCCCTGCTCTGTGTACCCCCAATTCCCCTGTGTGCCCCCAGCCCCTCTGTGAGCCCCCAGCTCCTCCAGGTGCCCCCAACTCCTCCCTGTGCCCCCAACTCCTCCCTGTGCCCCCAAATTCACCATGTGCTTCCAGCTCCTCCATGTGCCCCCAGCTCCTCCAGGTGCCCCCAGCTCCTCCGTGCCACGAGGCTGGTGGGGTGCAGGCAGCCCCTGGGACAGTGGCCGGGCAGGAACCTGTGTCCCCTCCTGCTCTGCTCAGCTGTCCCTTGCCCTGTGCAGGGACACACAGGGACTGGCAGCAGCAGTGCTGGTGCCGAGGTTAGGAAAGCCACTGTCCTGCTGCCATCAGTGGGTTCGGAGGAGCAGCCCGCCCGCCCCACGCCAGCTCCAGGGGCCACTGGAATGTGGAGGAGAGCTCTGGAGAGGGAGCCGGGCGATCCCAGAGAGCCTGTCTGCCAGGGGCTCTGTCATCCTGCGTGTCCCCAGCCTGCTGCTGGCATCTGAGCACCCGGGGACTTCCCAAGGGGTTTGTCTCCCTCTCCTTTGCTCCCCCTTCTCTGGGGCCCTGTGGTGGCTCTGGCTCGTTGTCACAGCCCGGGGAATTGTGTCAGCACGTGCCCGGTGCGTGTGTGAGTGTGGGCAGGGGCGTGCGGGCATCAGCACACGGGGACGGGGGGACAGTCCTGGAACCCGCATCCCCGGGGGGACAGTCCTGGAACCCGCATCCCCGGCATCATCCCTTCCCAGCACTGCTCCGGGAGTGCCGGGCTCCGGGAGAGGGCACGGGGTGGATGAGGGGCTGGCCTGGAGCAGGGTGCCATGGCGAGGGCTCGCAGCTGGAACACGGAACAGGCGGTGCTCCCCAGGGATCCATCCCTGCCGACGTCCTGGGCAGGGCTGAGCCATCCCCGGCACGCCTGTGTCCCCAGGGACCGGCCAGGCAGGTGGCCCTGGCTCCGTCCTGCCTGGCACAGACCAGCCGTGCTCCGGGAGGCTGGGAGCTGTTCTGCAGAGGGGCGCTGAGGTGGTTTTGGGCACGGGAGCAGGACAATCAGTGCTGGGTGCTCAGGTGCCACGTCTGGCTTTCTGGAGAGCCAGAGACTTGGGAATTTGTAAACACCTCATGTAGAGGTTTATTTGCTGCCTTCTGATTTTCCAAGCTGTTTGGCACCCCGTGGGAGTGCTGGGATCAGGAGGCCAGAGCTTTGCTGATTAAATACAGGACAGCAGGCTGGGGTGACCCTGGGAGCTGGGCATGGGGACCCCACACTGAGTGTTTATGCACCAGAAAGTGCTGTCAGGAGGAATACACTGAGCTCTGAGCTGGGGAAAGGGTTTGGGAGTTTCCTGTGGAAGTGCAAAGTGGCCCTGCAGCATGTGGAGCTTGGCTGGAGAGAGGCTCTTGGCTGGGCTTGGGGATGCTGTGCCCGTCCAGAGGGGTTTCTGGATGGACTCAGGGTGTGTGGGGGATGCTGTGCCCCCCCAGAGGGGTTTCTGGATGGACTCAGGGTGTGTGGGGGATGCTGTGCCCCCCCAGAGGGGTTTCTGGATGGACTCAGGGTGTGTGGGGGATGCTGTGTCCCCCCAGAGGGACTCCTGCACCCTTGGGTCCGAGTTGCTGTGTGACAGAACAGCCCCTCTGCTTCACCCCTGCCCAGGCTGGGGAATCCGAAGGGGTCTCAAGGCCCAACAGCTCCAGGCCGTGGGCCAGGTACCCCCTCACCTGTGGAGCAGCAGCCCGCTCAGCTTTGCAAACCAGCATTTGCAAGCCAAAAAAAAGACAATTCTGCTGGTGGTTTTTCCCTTTCCTTTTTCCTGAAGGCCAGGTGGAAGGTGCTGTAGCAACAGTGAGGACAGGAGGCGCGGGGGAGCTGCTGAGAGCAGGTGTGGCAGTGTAGGTCGGGCTGTGAATCCTGGTTCTGAGACACTGCTGGAGGGATTTGAGGCACATCTGTTATAAATTTGGGGTGAAAGGGCTTTGGTTGTTCTAACCTGCCCGTCCTGTGAGCAGTCTGTGTCTCGGGTGTGTCTCAGTCCGTGGGAGCTGTCCCTGCCCTGCTGGGGTGAGCCCAGGGCTGTTTGTGACCACCCCGTCCTGTGCTGTCCCTGGACCCAGCATGCCTGTGGCTCTCCATTGTCACTCACTGTGCTTTTGGGGCTGGCCCAGGCCCTCACCCAACACCTGCCTGATGTCCTGGCTCGGGAGGAGCAGTGCCAGGTCTGCAGGCAGGTATTTCATGCCAGCAGAACATCGGGAGCAGCTGTCCAGTGTCCAAGGAGGGGACCCCAGCAGTGCTTTGACCCCCAGACACCGGGGACGATTTGTCTGAGTAGAGGAGGTTCCACAGGGAGCTCCTGAGGCCCTGGGAGCTGGGGATGGGTGCAGGGTGCCCATGGACACACGGGGCAGCAGCAGTGCCAGGGAGCCCTTCTGCCACCTCAGCTGCATCCCAGGATTCAATCACTGTGCGGGACTGTGGCGAGCACCACGAGAGGAGATCCTCCCCCAGCTGCCAGGACAGGCTGGGGATGAGGGTCACATGAATTCCCTGTGATGTACGGAGCCGTGTGCCTGCTGAGACAGCTGTATCCCTCCTGCATCCCACGGCCTGTCCTCCCACCTGCAGCTCAGCCACATCTCCCTCCTCGCCCAGCGCTGCAGGAGAGTCCTTGTGACTGTTCCAGGCTGCTGGTGCCCAGCAGTGACTGCCACCAGCCTGCCCTGGCTCCCAGGCTGCCATTCCCCAGGCTGCTGGCCTGTGGCAGGGTCTGAACGTGGGGAGCTGCGGCTGCGGCTGGGGCTGTGGCGTGGCTGGGGCTGTGACGGGCTGGGGCTGGGGCTGGGGCTGGGGCT
>VXAZ01006034.1:293047-337522 GCA_013399875.1 Gymnorhina tibicen
TGGGGCTGTGACGGGCCTGGGGCTGTGACGGGGCTGGGGCTGTGACGGGCCTGGGGCTGTGACGGGGCTGGGGCTGTGACGGGCCTGGGGCTGTGACGGGGCTGGGGCTGTGACGGGCCTGGGGCTGTGACGGGGCTGGGGCTGTGACGGGCCTGGGGCTGTGACGGGGCTGGGGCTGTGATGCCCACGCGGGCAGGCAGCAGTGGCAGCAGGTGGCTGCAGGGCACAGAGCCTGCCCGCTGTTGTGTTCGGGAACAAGGGAAGCCGTGCCCCAGAAGGAGCTGGTTGAGGCTCAAGGGCGGCCGTGTCAGCTGTGGGCCCGCTGGGGGATTTGTGACATCTGCAGTGACGGCCTTCCCACAGGAGCCGCTCCGGCTCCAGCCGTGGGGGGCTGTTCCCTGTTTCCCACACTGGAGCAGAGGGACAGGCTGAAGCCACCTGGGCACCCCAGACCTCGGGAATGTGGGCTGCCCACCTGGGGATGGGGGCACCAATGCTCATCCCGTGTTCCCAGAGCATGGTGGGGTCTGCAGAGGCTGCTGGTGTCCCCGTACATATTTTAGGACAGGAAGAAATGGCCTCAAGTTGTGCCAGGGAAGGTTTAGGCTGGATATTATGGAAAAGTTCTTCACGGAAAGGGTGGTCAGGCACTGGAACAGGCTGCCCAGGGCAGTGGTGGTGTCACCATCCCTGGATGTCGTGTGGACGTGGCACTTGGGGAGATGCGTTAATGGTGGGCTTGGAGGAACGGCTGGACTTGATGATCTTACAGGGCTTTTCCAACCCTACTGGTTTTGTGATTCTGTGATTCCATCCCTCCCCAGATCCCTCTCCTCGTGTGGGTAGCTCAGATCTCTTTCAGCTGCAGAACCCTGGGCTGTCCTCAGCCTCCCACCTCTGGCCTCAGCTCTGCTCCACCAGGAGCTGCAGACACGCCGGGGGCCCCAGTGCTGGTGCCCCCGCAGCTGCAATTCTTGCCCTTCCCTGCCAGGTGAGAGACTGACACAGAAATCTCTGTCATCCTGGGCTGCCAGGACGGGGGCACTGAGGGAGCTGGGAAGCTGCACACCTGGATGCAGCACTGCAGACCTGTCTGGGTGTGCTGCTGTGCCTCAGTTACCCCCTCTGTGGTGAGGGGACAGCTGTTCCCAGCTGTTTGCTGGAGGCATTGCTCCTACACAGGCACCTGAGCAGGGGCTGAGCTGAGCAGAAGAGATCACAGACTGGTTTGGGTGGGAAAGGATCTTAAAACCATCCAGTCCCACCCCCTGCCATGGCAGGGACACCTTCCACTGTCCCAGGCTGCTCCAAGCCCCGTCCAGCCTGGCCTTGGGCACTGCCAGGGATCATGGGGCAGCCACAGCTGCTCTGGGCAAGTTGTGCAAGAGTAAATGGGTGATTTTAGTGCTCAAAGTCCTTGACAGAGGCCCCTGAACCCCACTGGGAAAGGCTCTTATTTCCCTGCATCCCCTCCCAGGTGGGGCACGGGTGCTGTGGGGCAGAGGGGAGCCCCAGCACTGCTCCTGCTGCAGAGCCCCTGTCCCGGGCTGAGCTTTGCCCAGGGGACATAAAGGGGCTGCCCTGGGTCCGGCCGGTGCCTGGGGACTGTGGCTGGGTGTGGGTGTGCTTCGGGTCAGGAAATGGCAAGAAAGGGATCAAGCTGCTAAAAAATGTCCTGTTAGAGAGAAGGGAGAGCCCGCAGCTCCCTCGGAAAGGCCTCAGGTGCCTGGAGCCTGTGTGCTGGCAGCCAGGGGCAGACATCCTTCCTGGCTGGGTTTTTCTTTGGAAATATCAGGATTTGGGGTTTCATTCCTCTGTTTGGTGAGGAAGTTGGAGGTTCAGCATTCCCACCCTGGGCAGAGGGCTGTCCTGCCACCCCTGCACATGTCACCTTCCCCTTCCCTTCTGGTACCCGCTGGGGTTCTCCTGTGCTGCACCAGACCAGCAGCCTCATGGGGAAAACACCAGCAAACCAAACCCTTCTGTGGTTCTGGGGAGCTGTGAGGTGTCCCCGGGCAGGGGCAGCTGAGCAGAAACCTTCAAGGAGCTTTTCCACTGTGCCTGGTTGGTGCAGGGCCCCTGGGAGGAATTGTCCCGAAATCTGCCTCTGTGTGCAGGGGAACCAGAACAAAACACATCCCCTTCTGCCAAGTGCCTCTGTGTCTGTGTGAGGTGGGTCCAGGCCCAGCCCCAAACCCAGCCAGGGCCGTGGCAGGTTTTTGCCAGGGTTCTCCACCTCCAGACAAACCCCACAAGGGGACTGAGACCCAAGGCAGACGGGCTGTGTCTCTCCAGACCTGTGGGCAGGGACTGGGAAGAGCCCCCGGGCTCTGGTTTTGGCCTTCACGTGCTGCTGCTTGAACATTCAGCAGCTCTGATTTCAGGCACAGCGGGCAAGTCTCTCCTTGAAACAGCCAGACTGGACCAGTTGAACTCAGCTCCCAGGAAAACAGCAGCACCTGGGCTGGGCTTTGGAGATCTCACCCCCCTGGAACAGGCAGGCTGGAGAAGCCCAGGAGGCCAGAGGGCTGTGGGCAGGGCCCCAGCGGCACTGGTGGGGTTCCCTGGGTGGATCTGCGTCCCTTGGCACGGGGATTTTCCTGCAGCCAGGGTCCTTCCCGAGAGCTGCCGGCAGTGCTGAATGCAGGGCACACGCCACGGACCAGGGAGGGGGATCCTGGCACGCAGGGAGCTCCAAGAGGGTTCGGGGGTGGAGGCAAGGAAGCACAAAATGCAGGATCCCAGTGAGGCCAGTCCTGAGGGATCAGAGCCGGGCTGCAAACCCCGGGGATGCCTGACTTGTTGGGAAGGAAGGGGCTGCAGCAGCTGCCTATTGATGCATTCCTGGGTAAACACGAGGGTGGAGAAGAAAGAGCTCAGCTAAAGGACACGAGAACTGGTGCAGTGTTTGGGGATGTTCAGGCTGGAAACCCACGGTTTGATTTTTCAGGTCCTCTGGGGAACTCACCTGCCAAACTGAGCAAGTCAAAAGCCATTTTTTTTAAAGTCAAAGTGCTTTCTCTCAGTACTTCCCTCCAGGATGCCTCAGCAGCAGTGTCAGAGTTTCCTTCCATTTAAGCTAACTTCACGATACTTACAAAATTCCATCAAAGCTGGAATTGGAAACAGAATCTGTCTGTCTGTGAGGACAACAGGGCTCATCTTCTTCCTCCCGTTCTCCTCTAGTTTTACCCTCTCTCATATTTCTGCCACGGTCCCTGCTCTGCCCTGCACCCCCTCCTCCATCCTGGAGCACAGGATGATTCCTGGCACAGCCCCTGCCTGCCCAGCCCTGCCATGAGCAGCAGGAAGAGCAGAGGAACCACCGTGACCTGCAGGTTTTGCCTGTCTGGCATCTCCTCCAACCACCCTTTGTGTTTATCAGGTGTCTAGAACAGAGCCCTGTCGATGTCTCTTCCTCCCAGGAGTGCTGGGAGGATTAATTAGTTACTGTTTGCACAGTGCTTTGAGGAGAAGTGCCAAGTGGGAGGGTGGCAGGAGCAGAACTGGATTCCTCCATCCCGTCTCCTTCCTCCCCTCACTGACGGTGGCAGCCCCTGTGCCCTTCCTGTGCCAGGTCACCCGGTGGGGACAGGGCTGCTCCAGGTGCACACCAGGGGAGGGGACAGCTTGTGAGAGAAGTCACTGAAGGGGAGGAGACCAAAAAGCAGAGAACTATAGAATCGTGGAAAGTTTGGTTTGAAAGGGACCTTAAAGCCCATCCTGTGCCACCCCTGCCATGGGCAGGGACACCTCCCACTGTCCCAGGCTGCTCCAAGCCCCGTCCAGCCTGGCCTTGGACACTGCCAGGGATCCAGGGGCAGGCACAGCTGCTCTGGGCACCCTGTGCCACGGCCTCCCCACCCTCACAGGGAGGAATTTCTTCCCCATATCCCATCTAACCCTGCCCCCTGGCAGTGGGAAGCCATTCCCTGTGTCCTGTCCCTCCAGGCCCTTGTCCCAAGTCCGTCTCCAGCTCTCCTGGGGCCCCTTTAGGCACTGGAAGTGGCTCTGATCTCTCCCTGGATCCTTCTGCCCTCCAGGCTGAACACCCCCAGCTCTCCCAGCCTTTCCTCACGGGTGAGGTTCCATCCCTCTAATCTAATGTTTCACCCACAGGACCTTCTTTTCTTCTTTATTCCAATCTGTGCAAAAGGAAAACAAACTCCAGTTGTTTCACCAACTTTCTTTCAGCTGTCTGTGCCAGCTGCCCCCAGAGCAGCCGGTTCTGGGGAGATCCAGCAGCTCTCCCCATCCTGGAGCAGAGCTTTCCTGTCCAAGCAGGGCAAGTCCAGCACGCTGGACAGCAGGGCTGGAACTTCCAGCTGGAGAATTCCCACCGGCCGTGCCCAGCCCTGGCTCCATCTCGTTGTACATCAATAGTGGCTGTGCCTGGGCTGGGGAGTACGTGTTGTAGCTGGTGATGTTAATTAAGAAGTAACGAGCCTGATGGAGATTTATTTTCAGGCTGTGTGCTTGGAACTGGCTATGCACAACTGGGAATGGAAATTGACCTCCTGCTCATTTTCCTGCCTTCTCCACAGCAACAGTTAATTATTGTGGTGGGCAGCAGGAGGGTTGGGCTGCTCCAGCAGCACAGCCCTGGACAGGCCTGGCAGGGAGCAGCTCTCCAGCCTGGCCCTGGAACCTGGTCCTCACCTCCCTCCCTCCCTCCCTCCATCCCAGACCCTGATCCAGGCAGTCTGCCCCTTCCTCATCTTTTTCCCACTCCCAGCCCGTGCAGCCTCAGGGAGAGGGAGGCTGATCACGGATGTGGAGATCTTCAAGCCTGGAAAAGGAGGGCTGTGATCGGCCTGGCAGGCGGGCAGGGCAGCTCTGGGCTCGGCTCTGGACTCTGGGTGTGCAGTGCTGCATCCCTGGGATCTCCTTCCCCGGCTGGGACCACGGGGGCAGGCACTGGCAGAGCTCAGCTGGCTGGAGCTCTCTCCCTGTCTCTGGGCTGACCTGTCCATCCCGTGCCTCAGTTTCCCCTCAGTGAGGGCGATGGTTTGAGCGAGGGTGGTGGGTTTTGCACTTGCCAGGGTTCGTCCCTCTGCTGCAGCGCTCTCTCCAGAACCAGCGGCTCCGGTGGGTGTGGGATGCTCTGGTTTTCCACATCTGTGCGACGTGAACCAGTCCTCGTTGTGTTTTCCTCCATCTGGCCTCGCACACGGCCCTGCTCTCCATCCCTGCCCTGTGCAGCAGCCTGGAGCCACTGGCTGCCTGCGTGGAGCAAACTGGGCTGTGCTGGGGAACTGCCCTGGGCCGGGACCCCTGTGCAGCCCACACTGCTCTCTGCAAGGACACAGATCGGAGGGGTCCAGGCTCCGGGAGAAGCAGCAGCTGCCTGAAAGAGCAGGGAAGGGCTCTCCAGCCTGGCTGCCGTGGCTCAGGGCTCCATCTGTGCCCAGGAGCAGGCTGGGGGGAGAACAGGCAGCACTGGGGGGCAGCTTTGACACTCGGCTTCCGGGTGACCTGTGAACACAGCCCCACACGGCCCTCAGGCAGTGGCAAATGCCAGCACAGCAGTCGCCCATAATGCTTTTATAATCTGCTTTCTTGGCCGTGACTGTTCTCCCTGGAAAGGGAGGGGGAGGCATGATTAATTTTCATTAGCCTGGTAAATAATGAGCTTGTTTCCGCTAGTCTTGCCCTGTAATTAGGGCTCTGGTGCCAGGGCCCTGAGAAGGAAGTTGGGATTTGCTGGTGACTCATGGGAAGCTGGGCCAGCCTGGACATCCCACCCTGGGCAGGAAAAGGGAAGAGGCTGGGGCCCCTCGGAGAGACAGAGCTTCCCTCGCTCCAGAGGGGGAAGGAGCAAGGGACAGGGTCCTCTGAGGGCAGAGGGCAAAGGCCATATTGGGAGAGGGAAAAACCCACCCAGGGAGAGGGAAAAATCCACCCAAAAGTAGGCTATTACTCAAGGGAAAATGAAAGCAGAGCTTTTGGCCCAAGAGCTGGATGTTGACATGGATGTAGGATGAGCTCAGGAGGAGTTCAGTGATGTGGAGATGAGGAGGGGAAGCAGCACCTGGGTATTTGCTCTGGATCTGGGGCTGGGTGAGCCACAGCCAGCAGTGTCCAGGTGTCCAGAGCAGTGGGGAAACACCCGCACCATGAACAAACCTCTGCACGTGAGGGCACCTCCGTGTCTGCCAGAGGGGCTGGAGCTGGAGCTGGGAAAGCGGCTGCTCTGGGGACTCTCTTCCCTAACAGGGGACAAAGCACCCCAAGGGGATCAAGGTGGGATCCTTTTCCACAGGCAAAATCCCCCTGTGGAACTTGCCGCCCTGAGATACCAGAATCACAGAGCTAAGGAAGTTTCAGAGGAGAAGTTAAAAAGGCTGAAAGGGGTGTGGGTGGTGAGGATGTCCTTGCCTGCAAGAAGGCCTCTGGAAAAAGCAGCGTCCAGGGTGCCACCAGCACAGAGCACCTCCAGGGATGCCTCCATCTCAGTAGCAAGGGCCTTCCCGAGGACCAGCAGGACCTGTGCCATGCTCTGCACGAGAGCCCGGTCCCACAGCCTCCACGGGAGGAAGCTCCTGCCAAAGAACGAACACACAGCCCCATCAGGGAGCAGTGTTTTCCCAACCCAGCAGATGCAGCGAAAACCCTCATTGAAAGAGCTGTTTGCTAAGGAAAAAACAACTGGCACACTAATTAAAAGTGACTGATTAAAGGGCTGAAAGGGAATTACTCATCGTAATCGTTAAAGGCAGCACCTGCAGAGCTCTCCTTGCTCTCAGAGCTCGAGCATCCTCCGCACTGCCGCGGGGACACGGCAGCTCCGCGGTGACGGCGGCGTGGGGCAGCCCCGGCGGGCACGGCGCGTCCCCTCCTCCGGCACAGCCCCGCAGCCACCAGCGCTACCCTGTGGCCACCAGCGCTACCCTGCGGCCACCAGCCCCACGCCGTGGCCGCCGGCCCCGCGCATCCCGAGGAGCTGCCGCGGATCGATGCACGGCGGGCGGTGCCATCGCTGTGCCTTTGGCCGGAGCAGAGCAGCCCAGCCCCAGAGCGCAGCTGAGCAAGCGGGGCCGCCCTTCCCCGGCCGTGCCTCGCACGGCTTCTCCCGGGCTCCGTCCCTCGTGGCCACGCCAGCGCAGGGCTCGGGCCGCCAGCGCGGAGCAGGGACCTGCCCCAGGGGCGGCCGGCTGCTCCCACCTCCGTGCACCCCGCGGGTGATGCGGGTTCTCCCAGCTGTTACACCCGGAGCTTTTCTGTCCCTTCCCTGCCAGAGAAGGGACAAGGTTAAGGGCTTCTCAGCAGAACTGCACCATCGTGGGGCTTTCTGACACCTGTGGTGGTGTGGCTGACCGGGTTTAGGGATTTTTTGCTGAATTTGGTGTGGCCATGTCAGGTTGTGCCCAGCCTCAGTGAGAGATGCTGCCCTTTGTCCCTTGTCAGCAGACAGGCAGTGTCAGGGGCAGGGAGCGAGGGCAGGGAGCGAGGACAGATGCCTCAGGTGTTCCTGCCACAGGAGAGCAGCTGGGTTCCCAGCGTGGCCAGGACATGGGCACTTTGCAGCCTGTCCCCCTCCCGACCCCAGGCAGGATCCAGGGTTCCCTAGTGAGGACAGATTGTGCCAGGCTGCAGGCTGGGGACAGGCTGGGGACAGGCTGGGCAGCACAGGAGGAGGCTCTGAGCCAGCGCCTCTGGCCTTCTCTTCACTCTGCAGCCACATTCCAGCTCAGGCTGGCTGTCCCAGCCCCATGTGCCCTGGCTTTGCTGGTCAGCCCAGGGCTGGAGTAAGAGCCAGCAGAGCCAGCGACCATCCATGGTGGGGTGGAAGTGCAGCTGTAGGACTGGAAATAAGCCTTTCTCTGGCTTTGGGTCAGTGGGCCTCCATTCTTTTCCACAGTCACTCAGACTGGATATTAGGGAAAACTTCTTCACAGCAAGGGGAGTCAGGCACTGGCACAGCTGCTCAGGGCAGTGGTGGAGTCACCATCCCTGGAAGTGTTCAAAAAACCTGTGGATGTGGCACCTGGCTTAGTGGTGGGCTTGGCAGGGCTGGGTTAAGGGTTGGACTTGATGATCTCAGAGGGCTTTTCCAGTTGTAATGACTCCCTGATCCTATGAACATCCTCCCAGCCACCGAGCTGCCAACAACTGACTCTTTTCTAGTAACACACTGCGGGTGCTGCACAGGCCCTGCTCCCGCTGCCTTCCCTGACTGAGGCAGGGTCTCACTTTAGCCATGATTCCCTACAGATGTGCCCAGATGTTGAGCCACCGTGTCCTGCACCTCCATCCTGGGCTCACACTGGGATGCAGTGCTCCGCACAGGTCTCTCCCATAGCAAGGGAACCTGGTTTCCCTGCGGATCACAGAGCTCTGGCAGAGCAGCTGCCGGGCTCGGGAAGGCCCTGTGCATTCTGCACCTTCTGCTGCCTCTGCTGGGACAGATCTGAGAGCTTTACAGGTGGGTATGACTCAAAGTGCTGACCTTGCCTGCCGTGACAGCTGATGTCCCTTCGCGCCCTCGTTCCTCCCTGAAGTTGTTGATTCTAACATTTGCTGGTTTTAACACTCCAATTACGTGAGGCTCCCAGCCAGATTTCGGGAGCACAGCTAGGTCAGATCCGTGTCCATATGTGAGCAGAGTGTGTTATCCAGGCTCCCTGGCATCGGTGTGAAGGCGCTTAGAGAATTTCTTCTCTCCAAGTCCCTTGTCTGGACCAGTTTTATTCTCCACATCACGATGTCAAGCAGATGAAGGCTCCCAGTCCCTCCTGCTTGCCCTTCTCCCTCGCTAGTTCAGGTCCTGTTGGGTCTGTCCCACAGCCCCATGCCCTCAGAGGAAAGGCTTCCACCACAGGAAGCATCTCACAGGTCCCTGCGGTCCCTGCCAGCTGTGCCCGAGCTGTGCCCTGCCCTGTCACTGGGAGCTCCTGTCCATGGGGTGTGGCATCCGTGCACAATCCCCCCTCACAATCCAGGCTGCCCAGCTTTACACACAGCCCATGATGGGCCCTGAGGAGGGGACGTGCCACCCCACGGGGCTCCCCCAGTAGGAGCATCTCCCCTCCCTGCTGGGGAGGGTTCCCCAGCGAGGAGTTCCCTCGCTGCCTGCAGGGAGAGGCTCGGTTCTGCTCCACCCAGCTCCGCCCCCCATTCCTGCACCGGGACTCTCAGGGCTGTTCGCTGCTGTTCCCGTGCCAAGAACGGGTAACCCCCCGCAGTGCCCTCCCTGCCCTCCAGGGCTGCTGGCCTGGCCACGCTCCCGTCTCAGGTCACGGAATCCTCAGGCTTGGAGAGACCTTCAAGATCACCAAGTCCGACCATCAACCTACTCCCACCATAGTCACCCCTGAATCATGTCCCCAAGTGCCACATCCACGCGGCTCTTGAACACTTCCACACCACCTCTGTGGGCAACTTATTCCTGTGCCTGACCACTTTTTCAGTGAAACAATTCTGTCTAATATCTAACCTGAACCAGTCGAGTAGAGCAGAGGTTACCTCTGTGTTTATTTAGTAAATTGGTGGCAGCAAATTTAATATAAGATCTTAGCAGAAGGGAGGGTGATGTTTCTTTCAAATGAAACAGATTTCAGGCACTCAAAGTCACTCTCTGCAATGTCGTTCTCCTTTAGGTGATGCCTCCAAGGTCTGGCAGGTCCCCCTGTGTACAGAGTTAAAGGAGTGCCACTGTCAGGGCCCCACGCTGTCCCCAAGGTTCCTCTCAGCTGATAGTGGTGTGGGGCTTGACCTCTGGGAGTCATCAGGGTGGATTTTTTGCCTCAGCTGCTTGCTGACTTCACCTTCCATCCTAGGCAGGATCCGTGCGCGTTGTCCTTGTGTTGAGGACACGCTGCTGTGGGGGGAGCAGGGAGGGGAGCAGCCCGTTCCGTGTCCTGTAACCTCGTTTCCTGCTCCCGTGCCCCAACAGGGCCCTGCTGACAAAGCATCTGCGTGGGAGCCCTCTGAGCGTGGGGAGGGGAGCACCTTCCTCACAGCTCAGCAGGACTCCCCACTCTTCCCACCTTTGCTCAGTTGTTCCCTCTGGTGTTTTCACACACATATTTTTCCTTTCATGCCTCCTCAGAAGGATCTTAATCCTGGCTACAAATCTCTTCCCTCGTGCTCAGCCGTATCTCACCTGTGCTCTCCCCTCTCCACAGCAGCCTCTTGTCCTTCCCTGGAGGTGCTGCTCCCAGCTCAGCCCCCAAACATCCTCCATATAACAGGCGATTCTTTCTGGGACTCCCAAATGAGCTACCTGCAGTTGTTTTACCCACAGAAATGGTGGGGAGATTAGAGGACCAAGAGCACACATTTATTTATTTCCATTAGTTCCCTCGCTGGATTTGCACACAATGATGTTATGGCCTGTTGCAGAAGGGCTGGCAGTGTCCATACCTGATCTTACAGTCTGTAAATCCAGGTGCTAGAGGGAGTTCAGGTGGGGAAGAGAGCAGGAGGGGACGAGAGCAGGAGGGGTGACAGCAGGAGGCAGGAGCCCTGTGTTCAGTAGCCCTTGCCGTGGCTGGGCACCTGCCTGTGGGTCTGTGCTCTGCTCCTCGCCCTCTCCTCTCCGCCCCCGTGCCAGACCTGCTCATCCCCCATCCCTGCAGCATCCCTGTCATGCTCGTGGGATCTCACAGGGACTTGCAGCCTTCTCCCAGAGCTCTGGATCCAGCACCGGGCTGGCTGCCAGGTCAGTGTGCTTGTTCCCTGCAAGGAGGGCTTCATCTCCTCTCAGGTTTACCAAAAGCAGCCGTGGGTGGTTTGCTGAGGCTCTTCCAAGTCTGGAGGAGAAGCAGGAAGGAGCAGAGGTGAGGGCCCAGCCTGGGAGGGACCTCTCTTCTCACAGAGACCAGCCCAAAATATTGCTGTTGGAGCCTGTAACATTTCACAGGATTTTCCCCAGAATTAGATCCCAGCACCATCTGCACCTGCCCGGCTCTGCTGGCCTCACTCTGCTCCAGCTGTGACCACACCAGTGTGGCCCTGGAGGGGCAGGAGGGGCAGGACCTCCCTGCCCTCCTCATCTGCTCACTCGGCTCAAACCTCATGGCCTTCCTCAGGAGGCCCCAGCAGACACTGGATAATTCATATTTCATCACCAACCTGCAGCCACCTCTGAGGTGGGATCAGGAGCACCGGATCTGCCCCTTCAAGGCCTTGTCCAGCCACACAGAACCACCCAGGCTGCAGCAGGGCCTCCTGCCCTAGGCCAAGAGGACAACAATCACCAGCTGATTCTCCAGTGAGGCTTGGCTGCAGAGCATCTGAGACCCCGGTCACCAAAATTGTCTTGAAGGCACGTCAGCTCATCAGCAAGACACCCCTGAGCAGGGAGTAGGAGGTCCTGGATGGACCCTTGGCTGCTTCCTCTGGCATCCTGTGCCCTCATTGCCTGGAAAATCAGGGCCCCTGCTCCCCACCCTTCCCTTGGTCTGCAGCCCTTCCCTGAGCTTACAGCACCTCTCCTGTCCTTCCCTGCATCGGCTGCATCCCACCCCCTCACACCGCAGCCGTGAGCATCCTGCTCCAGAGAATGGCAGGGAGAGGGGGGCGATGGAGGCAGGAAGAGAGGGACAGTGGAGGTGTCTGGCTGGTCGGTGCCGTCAGGTGGCTGTGCTGGTGACACAATTGTTCATTTGCATTTCCCTGGGCGTTGATGCTGATATTAATTAAAAGCAATTACAGTGCCATTTTCTCAGTGCAAGAGCAGCGTGCAAAGGGAAAAACAGTGTCCCACACCAAAATGCTTCTTCCTCCAGAGCTTCAATGGCCTTGTTTAGTGGGAGGAACCTGCTGGGTGAGGGGAGGCCTGGCACCCAGGCCCTGCTCCTCCCACCTGTCGGAAGTGCCAAGGGGTGCCGGGATTGGGCTGTTCCTGGGGGCCTGGGGCACCCTGAGAGCGCTGGTGACAGGCACAGACGTGATGGGGGACATCAGCACTGGGCAGGCACTTCCATCCCAGCAGCCACTGCTGGTGCTACGGGGTGCCGGGTGTTTGCGGTGGTACCTGCGCACCCAGGAGGGTGCTGGGGGCATTCCTAGAAGATGCTGGTGGCTTCCATGGTGGCCATCAGTGGCTCTAGTGGCACGTGGCGCTGCTCTCCATGCCAGCACCGGTGGCAGCAGAGCAGGACAGCGACAGCGGGTGGCAGAGACAGGTGGGTGCGGACACTGGCCGTGGATCCTGGCAGTGCTGGCAGCTCTGCTGTCTGGATCGTGGGCTCAAACCTAACGCAGCCCACAGGAGCTGGAATTGCCTTTCCCGTGCAGAGGGCTGCGAGAGGGCCGGGTGGTGGCAGTGCAGTGGCTGCGCAGCGCAGTCAGTGGCACCTGGCCCCGCCACAGCTCATGCTGGCACCGTCACACGGCGCAGTGACCGCCGCCGCAGGGGTACCCCGAGCCCCGCGGTGTCTGGGTTTGGGGTGGGGAGGTGTCCCTTGGGCCACAGCAGAGGCCTCTCGGGCTGGGTGGAGCCACATGGGCATCACCTCAGTCTCAGCCTCGGGCTCTGGCTCCACAGCCCAGCTCCCAGCAGCAGCGAGAAACTCACGGAAGGGGTGCTGTGGTGTGGGAGACAGGCGAGCTCTGGGGACAGCTGTGACTGCCTTGCCCGGCTGTCCCAGGACACGTGCCTTTGCTTTAACAATTCCCTCTGCAGTGCTGGCGATGGAGCTGGGGGGACAGTGATGAGGACTGTACCCAATTTAGGAGACCAGGCTGCTGATCTTCCCAGGCTTTCCATTCTCCTGTCTGCTGGGATATCCCCCGTGATCCCTTGCAGTGAACGCTGTCCTCTTACCCTCCGCCTGCACCGTGCCTCTCCACCTCTACAGCCTTTGCTTCCTTGGGACAGGCTCTAGGAGGGCTGCAGGGCCTGTCTGAGTAACACAGAGCCTGTGCCATAACCAGGCACCCGGGATGTGTGTAACCCCCCCGCAGGAGCTACGTGGGGATAAAGCCCCTCTTGCTGGGTGGTGGCAGGCGGCAGAGCGGGGTCTCAGGAGCACTGCAGTGCCCGTCTCTCCATTCTGGAGACAAGGAGCTGCTGCCTCATCTCTAGGCACCAGTTTGGTCATCTTCTGCATCACCAGGGTGGGAATCAAGCCCAGCACCTGGATCTGGCTTTCCTAAAAAAATTTCCGAGGTTTGTATCCTTGTCCCAGCCTTCCATCCAAGCCAAGAAACTGGGGTTCACCTATTTTCACTCCTCTTTGAGCTCTCACAGACCTTCTCAAACCCAGATGGCCTCCTCCATCCAACTAGGAATGAAAAAGCTGTCCTGGGAAGGCTGACTCCTCTTTTGGTTCCCATGCTATTCCCATCCCTTGCTTCCCTGCAGCAGGAGCTGCCCAGTTTGCCCCGGCAGCTCCCAGTGCAGGACAGACAGGCTGTGTGTGCACACAAACCAGCCTGGGATGTTCATCAGTGCAAACCCCAATTCGTATTTAATGCCGCTGATTAGGGAACTCGGGCTGTGTTCACTGTGTGGTCAGTAGGGTTTTGAGGACACCAAGAAACATTGGGAGTTTTTTCCCCATATTTATTTACCTGGCTTTTCATAGAGGGAGCATTTTTCCAGTGGTTTGCGGTGTGGTTGGGTGGCAGGGAAGGAGCTTCAGCTGCACCCGGTGCCCAGATGGGAGAGATTTGGTGGGAGCTGCCGTGAGCAGCACTGGCAGGACAGAGTCCGGGCAGGCTCTGGCAGCTGCATGGCTGGGACACAGCAAGGGGAACACCAGAGGCTGCCAGGTTGTCCCCAGGATTGTCCTTCCTGCCTCCCCGGGCTCGGCCCAAAGGGGACAGCCCACAGGGTGAGGCACAGAGGGTGACAGGGTCCCCCCTGCCCGGGTCAGTGGCTCCTGGCATGGCCGCAGACTGCAGGGGGGCTATTCCACGATAAAGAAACAAGGGAAGGAAAGACAAAGAGCGCTTTCCCACAAAGGGGCTCTGCCCAGCCCTGAGCCCCCAGCAAGGAGCATTTTGGATGTTCTCCTCCCCGCCTGGCTGATCTCCAGCTCATCCTCTCAGTCCACGTGGCACCCAGAGGGACACGGGTCCCACTGCCACATCTCTCCCTGTCCCCTGGCGCTGCCTGTGCCTCGCTGTCTGCCGTCTGCCCTTTGCTGGGCACGACCTGCGTGTCAGGCAGAGCTGCCGAGGGTTTGCAGCACCAGGGTTGTGGCCTGGGATGTTGGTCAGGAGGACGCCTCTCTGAGCCCTGTGACCTGAGGACACATCCCCTTTTCTCTCTGCCCCGCAGGTCTTCATGAGGGGCAGCCCTGGAGCCCGGAGGGACACGCGGTGCACAGGATGCTGAGTCTGGCCTAGTCCCCGAGCCCAGCAAGCTGTGAGAGGTACGGGGTGGCCCAGGGGGGCTTTGGGACTCCCGAGGGGCCGGGGGCACAGAGCCGGCTCCGTGCGTGTGGACGAGGGGCAGGAGCGGGCTGGGGAAGGGAGGCTGGCGGGGTGATGCAATGACAACCCTCCCTCCGTCTCCTGGCGAATCCTGCAACACGCCCCTCACAAAATAAAGTTATGAAATCCCATGCCCATCGCTATAGTAACGTCACGCCTCCGCCTGACCCACTTCGAGACAAAGGAAGCGTTCCCGATCTCCGAGCGCGCGGGAGCTGCGCATGGGCCCGGCCTGGGCCCCGAAGGGATGGCAGAGGGAGCCGCTGGCTTTGCCCACCTGCTCCTCTTCGCCCCGGGACCCTCAGGCGACAGGAGCTGCTTTGTTTGGGGCACTGGGCAGACCCAGTGCCAAAGAGCATCTCCGTCCTGCATCCCGAATGCAGGCAGGGCCCTGCCTGGCTCCGTGTGGACATTTAGGACACGGGAACATCTGCCCTGGAGCAAAGTGGCGTCCTTGCTCAGCTGCAGAGAGCTGGTGGTGCAGCAGTGACAGCCACTGCCGTTCAGAGCGTCCTGTGACTGCTCTGCCACAAACACTAAGGGCAGGGAGGCAGGGAATCATGGAATGTGCTGAGCTGGAAGGGACCCACCAGGATCATCGATCCAGCTCTGGCCCTGCACAGACACCCCAACAGTCCCACCCCGTCCCTGGCAGCGCTGTCCAAACACTCCTGGAGCTCTGGCAGCCTCGGGGCCGTGCCCATTCCCTGGGGAGCCTGGGCACTGCCCCAGCACCCTCTGGATGAGGAACCTTTCCCCGATCTCCAGCCTGACCCTTGCCTGACACAGCTGCAGCTGTTCCCTGGCTCCTGCTCACACAGAGCAGAGCTCGGCGCCTTCCCCTCGTGAAGACTCCAATGAAGTTTGACCTCAGTCTCCTCCTCTCCAGGCTGAACTTCCTCCTCCTCAGCGTGGTCTTTGTACCCTGGGAGGGGCAGTGTGGCCGTGGTCCTGGGGCTGCTGATGGCTCTGGCAGCGCAGAGAGGCAGGAGGACTCTCAGTGATGGGCTTTGGGCAGAGTCTCTGCCGTTGCCTGGGTCACAAGGCTCAGTGCAAGGGGGGACACCTCCCTCCCTGGGAGTCAGGGCAGAGGCAGGTCAAGGGCAGCCATGTTCGGGGCTTTGCAGCCAGGGCTTTGCATCCCCCGCTCGCTCCATGGGGGCTGTGCAGACACTGCCCCACCCCCGCCAGACCCCTTGAACAGCACTGGCCAGGACAGGTCAGCTTTGGGCCGGAATGTTCTCATTAGCTGCTTTTCCAGCCGAGCTGGAACATGCCCCGTGTGGTCACCAGCCTGTGCCCCGAGTGCTCTGCAAGGCAGCAGGGGCTGCAGGTGGGTTTCAAAGACAACAGTCCAGCTCCCTGCCCTGGTCCTTCCACTCCAGCCACCTCATCAGCTGTCCTGCTCTCTTCCTGAAAATTCCCTTTCTTACCTGTCTCATTTGTCTCATTTGACCTACTTACTGCTTTGCATTTCCTGCTTCACAGCAAATCCCATCTCATGGAGAACTTTGAGGAACTTCTATTTAGGGACAGACAAATAGGTTGCAGAATTTCTGGGTTTTTGCTCCCTGGAGAGTTGATTATATTACCAGTGACATCTGCATGGAAATAAGTTCTCTGTCTCTCTCAGGAGTTCCTCTGCTCCTCCAGCTTAGACAACACCTGAAGTCAAAAATCTCTGTCTTATCACAGCCTTTGACTTTCACAGCATTTGGTTTTGCTGGTAGATTTAAAAAAAGAAAAACAAAAGGTAGTATTCAGAGCTGTCAAGATAAGATAAATTATTCCGTGTCATTTTGGGATGGTGCCAGTCAGATCCCGTCCCTCTCATCACCCTGGTGTGCACCAGTGGGCAGAGACACCCCTTGGCCTGAAGAACAAGCTGGTTCTTCAGAACACTGGTGTTCAGCTGCTCTGGGGCCTCAGGAGCTGTGTGTAGATCCCGCACTCTGAGGGGCCCAGCCATTTATTCCCACATGAGGAGGGATGTGGGGAAATCCTTCCCCAGGGATGCAGCCGAGGGCTGGCACCGGGTGTGCTTCACCTGGTGATGGCTGCCTGGCAGGACGGTGAGGATGGGCTGGGTGAGGCCCTGGCACACCCCTAGGCAATGGGCAGGCCGGCCCTCTAGAGGATTCCCCGTCTCCTAAGGAGGGATCCCAAACAGGTGACACACGTGGTTTGCTGGAAGCCACTGTCCCCTCCACTGCTGTGCGGTGAGTGCCTGGTTCCCCTGGTGGCACTGCCATGGTGGGTGGCATTAACTCCTCCTCAGGAGCCCCTGCCTCCATCCCAGGATGGGCAGCGCTTGCTTCTCTCATCCCCGGGGCTGGGCTGTGCCCCGGGACGGAGCTGCCGGGCCAGCAGCGGGAGCAGCGTGGCGGGAGAAGGTTCTGTTGTGTAATTGTTCCGAGCAGGAGCCAGCTATTTTTATCGGCCACGATCAGATTGTGAACTCTGAATCATCATTAATGCAGGGCTCTGGCAGCCGGCAGCCCCCCTCGCCAGCACCACATCCAGAGCTCCTGCTAATTCAGGGAACGTTTGACTCCGAGCGTGTGGGCAGGCCCACGTCACCCACACCACAGCACACAAATCCTTTCAGCTCCTTGCAGCAGGGAGAGGGGAGGCATTTTCCCCCTGCAGGTTGCCAATCATCTCTCCCAATTCCAGCCCGTTATTATCGTGCTGCTGGTTCCAGATATAAAAGCCGCCTCTGTGTTTGCAGCCAGCCTGGGTGGCTGGGCCGGGGTTTGCGTGGGAGCCGGGGGGATGTGGAGGCCTGGAAGAGCTGATGGGCAGAGGGCAGGACCAGCTGACCCCAGAGGTGTCCTCAGCCCCGTCAGTCCAGGGGTGGCTTCCTCCTGGAGGATGTGCGCTCTGAGCAGTCCCGTTTTACAGGCTGCTGCTTCTCCTGATGTGCTGCCAGCCTCTCCCGAGCATCACCCAAGTGGCTCTTCACCCTTTCTGGTCAGCCCTGCTTCAGTAGGACATGGAATCAGGGAACCAGAGAATTCTGGAATGGTTTGGGTTGGAAGGGACCTTAAAGCTCATCCAGTGCCACCCCCTGCCACGGGCAGGGACACTAGGTTGCTCCAAGCCCCGTCCAACCTGGCCTTGGGCACTGCCAGGGATCCAGGGGCAGCCATAGCTGCTCTGGGCACCCTGTGCCAGGGCCTCAGCACCACTTGGAGAGCTCTCCAAGTGCCCTTTTCTGGGTCAAGGCATTGCTCAGCCGCAGCAGCTGTGGCTGCATCAGCAGAGCTGGGTGGCCAGGGAGGGCACAGGGAGCCCTTGCATGGCACATGTGTGGCAGGGGAACAGGCAGGGAGGGAGGCAGCACAGAGCTGCCTGTGGAGGTGAAATGAGCCATCAGCCCAGCGTGCCCTGGCTCTGCAGGAGCCCTGTAACACCCGGGGCACCCCAGTCACAGGTGCACCCCCCCAGCCCACACCCCTGGGCACGTGTCACACACAGCACTGTGTCACACACACCCCCCCAGAGCCATGTGGAGCTGTGTTTGCCCCCATGGGCTCAGTGAGGTTGGAAAAGGCCTTCATGGAGTCCGGCCATTGACCCAGCACTGCCGCATTCACCACTAAACTGTGTCCCCAAGTGCCACATCCACACGCCTGTGGAACGCTTCCGGCTACAGTCCCAGTGTGCACGTACGAGGAGCAGAAACCTGGGTGAGTGTGGGGTGCTCTCAGAGCTCCCTAGGATCTGCCAGGCTTGGTGAGAAGGACTGAGCCCTGCCCAGGGCCTCTGCCATGGACTGGGCTGGCAAATGCCAGCCAGCTGCAAAGAGAGATCCTGGAACAGATGGAAGCGGAGAGCAATGGGCTGAGGCTGTGAGGCTCCTCCTTCTGTCCCCTCCTTGCTGAGAGAGGGCAGGGAGTCTGCCCTGTTCTCTGTGCCCTCAGGATAAGCTGGTCTAAGGTGGATTTGCAACATTTAAGACAATAGAAATAGGGCAGCATCCCCAGAAGTTAAAGAGGAGGGGGCAGGGTGGGCAGGGGCATCGGTTTGCCCAATTCCCCTGAGGTGCAGAGCCCCAGCACAGAAGCTGATCACAGCCAGTGCTCCCTGACATGGCTGGAGACCCATCCCTCGAAGTGTCTAAGGCCAGCTTGGACAGGGCTTGGAGCAACCTTCCAGGTCTAGTGGAAAGACTCCCTGCCCATGGCAGGGGGTGGACTTCCAGGTCCCTCCAACCCAAACCACTCAGGAATTCTGTTCTGTGATCCCAACCCCTGCCTGGTGTCTGGAGCTGCCGGCAGTGCTGCTGGAGGTGGGCTGGGGACAGCCCATCCAAACCTGCAGGCTGTGAACCAGGCCCAAAAGGAAACTGCCTCTGGCTGGGGTCTGGGACACAAAAGTGCCATAAATCAGATCAGGTCAGGTCAGTTCATCCCCTTCGCTTCCAAGATCTCTGAGCATCAGCAAAGCCACTGGGAAGAGGAAGGGCAGTCCTGAGGAAACAGACTGAGGGGAAGAGAGGTGATGGGGTGAAACCAGTCCCTTTCCATGGGCTCAGGGGTCCTGTCCTGGCCCTGGCAGCCCCTGCTGTGACCCTCTGTGGGTCCTGCCATGACCCTGGTGTCCCCTCTGTGGTGCGGGGCTGACCAGCCCTGCTGGGGCACCAGGCTCGGGGCTGGGTGACACAGCGGGGACACTGGGCAGCTGTCCCAGGAGACAGCCCTTGCCCAGTCTGTGAGCTGCAGGGTCATGCATTTGGGAGATTTAGTTTCAAGCTTTTTTCATCCTTCCAAATCTAAGAGATGGTGGGGAAGATCTTGTTGGACTTTTCCCTTCCCTGACCCCACATCTCAAGTGCCAAGGATTGCAGAGAGTAACTGAAATGTAAGAAAACAGTTTAATCCGTCTTAGAGGGAAACCAGCTGACAGAGGAGGCAGCAAACACAGCGTGGTGGGCACCAGCACATGCCCAGCAGCACCTCACACCTCCCTGGCCAGCAAGGGAAGGGATCCTGGAGCAGGCAGGACAGGCAGGAGGATCAGGACCTGTGGCAGCCCCACAGGAGAAGGGAGCAGTGAACTCTGCCATACAGAAGTGAGTGTCCATCCTTGGCAGGGGGAAACCAGTCTGGGAGAGAGGGAGCTCCCTGCCCTCCCCTGCTCTCACCTTCCCATCCTTTCTGCTCCTGCCCCTCCAAAACCTTCTCTTTCTCTCCTCTCCCACTCATCCCCCAGCCCGTCAGTGCTTCCTCCCTGCCCCTCTGCCTCTCCAGCACCCAGAGCCAACCCGACCCTGGCCCTTCTCCTCCTCCTGTGCACACTAGACCTTCACTGCATGGCGTTGATTTACACTTATTTAATTTCACTTCAATTCCCTAATTCTTTTGATTCCTAAGGCAGTCTGAGTTTATCTGGAGCCCGGTGAGCACGAGGCAGTGGTGCTTTATCGCGAGGCAGTCACGGGCTGCCTCAGGAGGAGATTTCTGCTTCAAACACCCACTGCTCTCGGAAGGCAAGGATGGATCTACTATCGATATCCAGAGACGTCCCTTTATGGTCAAATCGGGGCGTGGTGTCTCCTTAGGGAGCCTGACTCCTGTGATGGGAGAAGCCGTCAGAGCCAGGATGGCCTTGGGCCAAGGGAAGGATTTTACTGGGATTCCAGGGCTGGGGGAAGGAAAGAAGGAAGGGAGAGTGGCCATGGCAGGCAGAGCTGAGCCTGGGCACTTCAGGGTAGCGTTCAGGGAGGATTTGAGCTTCTGCCTCCTGCGGTGCTGCCCCTCCAAGGCTTGCAGGTAGAGCTTGGCCATCCAAAGCCATCTGGAATTCAGATCAGTAGCTCAGCCTGGAGCCTGTCCTATGTCCTGTCCTTCCCTGAGGGTTTCCTTTGGGAACATCGCCTGGGGCTCTCTGCCACCGCTCTGTGAGCGCTCTGGGTGCCAGCTGGCACATCCTTAGCCTCCCTGCTGGCACTTCCCAGCCAGCACCACCCCAGATCCACCAGCCCAGTGGGTCCCATGGGCAGGGGACTCCAGGGGGGGCTGATGCTGCTGGAGAGCACAGCAGGAATTAGGATGGCACCCACAGGGCCCAGAAGTAGCTGGGCACCAGTCAAGGCTAGGGCTGCATTTGGTGTTCGGGCAGAAAGTTCAAGTTTGGGATCAGCATTTCACAGCTCAGGCCACGTCCCCATCCCCAAAATGCCTGGGCACTGTCTGTGTGGTGGAGAGGGGCAAATCTTAGCCCCCAGACCACCACAGCCCAGACCACAGGGCAGGGCACAGCTTGGACGTGAAGGCAGCTGGAGCAGCTCAGCAGCAGGAGAGGAGGAGCCGCCCCATGGGGCCATGCAGCCTCTCCAGGGGCTTGGGTCAGGCCCGGGCAAGCCTGGTGTGGGGCCCCGGGATGCCCAGGGAGCAGTGCTGGGCAGTTCCCACAAGGGCAGGGGGCAGTGGGCAGTGCCTCGGGGCGGGCGGGCTGAGGTCAGTGTGGGCAGGACCCTCAGGAGCGGGGCTCAGGGGAGGGGGAGTGGGGTCTCCATCGGAGCAGGGTGGGAAGCCCAGGCTGTGCCCACTGCAGCTTTAGAAAGCCCAGCTTGGCTCTGCCAACCCACTGGGAGCGACAGAGCTAAATGGAGACTGCAAAGCCCATCAAGCCATGGAATAAATTCNCAAGCAATTATTTAAAGCTCTGGCTGCTTTTCATTATTAATACATTTTTCCCCGAGTGAGGAAGGAGGACAAGCCTGTCGATTCCTGCCACCCTGCAGTGGTCACTGCCTCCACTCCCACACCACCTTGCTGGCCACGCTGCACGTGGGGGACAAGCTCCTCGAGAAGACTGGAGACCAATTAATTGATGGCTGAAAGGGAGAAGCCAGGAGCACAGACTGCCAGCTCTGCTTCTCACAGGGACATGACATCTGCATGTGTTAAAAGTCACTCTCTCTTTTTTACCTGACGCTCAAACTAAACCAAAAAGGAACTAAGTAACTAAACTAAAAGGTAACAGGAAATAAGAGTTCATTTATACACTCCATGGTTTCAAGTAGGTTTTAAGTATAGAAAGTCAACTTACTGATTGACAGCTCAACTCGTACAAATGTTCACTGATTTTTCTTTTAAGCAAACCCAAAAGGTTTTTCATTTCCCCCTGTATAACACAGTGAAGATGAGGATCCCTCTGAACCGAGCAGGATGGGGCAAGACCACTGGGCTGCCCTCCCACCACCCCCCAGGGATCCTGTACCTGCTGAAAGGAAGTGACCAACCCCAGCCCCTTACTGTGGCAGAGGGGACAGAGGGGCTGGCTGGGAGGGTGGCACAGGTGGCACAGCTCCCCGGGAGTGGTCCAGCACAGCAGCAATCATCGTCTGAGCAGCCAGCAGCTTCTCAGGTCAGGCCCTGAGTGCTCAGAAACACCTCAGCTCTTACAGAGCTACTGACACGCTGTGCTCCAGGGCAGAACCTGCCAGGAAGGCAGCCCTGGCTGGAGAGGAGGTGTTTGCCATCGCATCACATTAGCACAGCCGCAGGAGCTGTGCCAGCCCCGGGCTCCGTCGCCGCGGGAGCACCGGGCACCCTGCAGAGCTGGAGTGCTCAGCACCGGGCTGCTGGGCTCAGCCAGGACCCGCTGGGCTCTGACAGCAGGCTTTCCTCCAGCCCCCTGCGCCGGTGGGACAGAGCAGGGCCCTGCTGGCAGTGCCTCTGTCACGCTGTTAAGAAAGCACGTGCAGCAGCAGAGCAGCAGCAGCAGCGTTGGTAAGCGGCCCGTGGCCGGGCACTGAGGCACACGAGCACTGCAGCTGCAGCGGGAAGTGAATCCTGCCCCTCCTCCTCTGCTGGGCCCTGCTCTCTCCAGCCCCTGGTCTCACATCCCTTCTCCTCCCCTCCTGCCTCTTCCATCCTGCTTCTCTCCTTTGTCCCTTAACTGTGGTGGCATTTGCTTTCAGAGGGGGACGGGGATGTGCCCCTGGTGAGGAGTGGGCTGCCAGAGGGGTTCCCAGTGGGCTCTCAGCATCTGTCCTCTTCCTCCAGCTGCAGGGAGGTCTGCGAGGGCTCTGCCACACCGTCCCTGAGCCATGGTCTAGGGAGCACTGGGACCATGAAGGGCTTAGGAGACAACAGAAGCCGCCATCTCTCCGAAAACCTGGACTCCCCTCAAGACTCTCTTTATGCCCCCCAGGACAGGAACCCTTATCTCCTCAGCCCCACCGACTCCTTCACCATGGATCCCCGATTCCCGGCCCAGAACACCGTCCACGGGGACTGTCTCCTTCCGCTCAACAACCAGATCTCCAACAGCAGCACCTTCCCCCGCATCCATTACAACTCCCACTTCGAGGTCCCGGATGACAACCCTTTTCCGAGCCATGCCCAAGCCACAAAGATCAACCGCCTGCCTGCCAACCTCCTCGACCAGTTTGAGAAGCAGCTGCCCATCCACAGGGACGGCTTCAGCACCCTCCAGTTCCAGCGGAGCGATGCGAAGCACCGGAGCGAGAGCCCGGGGCGCATCCGGCACCTCGTGCACTCCGTGCAGAAGCTCTTCGCCAAGTCCCAGTCTCTGGAGGGCCCCACCAAGGGCAACGTGAACGGGAAGAAGGGGGCGGATGACGCCAAGCAAAACCGGAGGAGCAAGAGCAAGGACCGGGCGAAGACCTCCGAGCCCAAGCGCAGGACCAGGTCCAACATCTCGGGCTGGTGGAGCTCCGATGACAACCTGGACAGCGACACCTGCAGCTACCGCAACCCCATGGGGCTGATGACGCTGGGCCGGCAGCCCGACCACAGCCAGCCAAAGTACTTCATGCATGCCTACAACACCATCAGCGAGCACATGCTGAAATCCTCCAAGAGCAATAACGACCTCAAGGTCACCCCTTGCACCAATATCCCCATCAACAATGACTCCAACTACATCAAGCGGGGCTCCTGGTCCACGCTGACACTCAGCCATGCCCGGGAGGTGTGCCAGAAGGCCTCCGCCACCATCGACAAAGCCTTGCTCAAATCCAAGTCCTGCCACCAGGACTTGGCCTACCACTACCTGCAGGTGGGTGCCGCGGGGGAAGGTGGGGTGCTCCATGCAGGGAGAGCACGGGAGTTCAGGGACATCCTCTCGGTGGGCACCCGTGTGACCTTATCGAACACCTCCAGATGGTTCAGCTGCCACCTCAGGTCACACTGCCAGGAGAGGGCTGGGGAGGGCCCTGAGAACAGACCCCTACTCCTCCTGCGGGGACACGGGTGCTGATGGGGTCCATCTCCCACAGCTGCAGCGCTGTCCGAGCACCCCCAGTCCCTGTGCTGGACCGTGGCAGTGTGGGGTGGAGGGGACATGCCATGCCACCCCACCCCCTCTGCTGGGTGCGATCCCATCTCCTGCAGGCCCCCCACGTGTCCCCACTGCCTGCCCAGGCCCTGCAGGTGCTGGGGGACGCTCGTGGGCGGGTGGGGATGTAGCTGCCACATGTGGCCGTTTCCCAAGTGCCCACACGGCTGGGAATGCTGAGGGGCCACATCTCACACCGGACACAGCTCGCCAGGCCCCCACGGAGACCCCTGTGCCACCACCCAGGGGCTGAAGGTCAGCAGCACTAACTAACTCACCCCTTATCTCCACGCATCGCAAGGATGTGCCGGCGTGCCCAGTCAGCCCCGCTCTGCCCAGCTTCCCCGGAGCACTGGTAGGACCAGCAGCGCCTCGCTGCTCGCCCGCGGGGCAGGGCTGGGGCAGCGGGGCAGTGCCAGCCCCGCTTGCATGGCCTGCATGGCTGATGCTGGTTTGAAACCCTGGCACCGACAGCTCCAGGTCTGTGGCAGGTTCCAAACGCGGTGCTGGAACGGCATGAACATGGTTGTGCCCTAGAGAGAGGAATGGAGACAAATAAGCCAGGCCTGGGTGGGGGGAGGAGGGGACCGGTCTGTGTATGTACATCTCCAGCATCCTTTTAATGCAGAGGTGCCAGGGGCTTCCCTGGCTGTGCCCAGGAGGGCTTAGAGGCTTTCAAAAGTGATGAATTATTGAAGCACACTCAGTTTCCAATACCTTGCTGGCCACAGCTGCAAATCAAATTTCCAAGGGACTGAACTGACTGCATCAGGAACACCAGCAGGGAAAATGGTCTTGGCCCGGTTTCTTTTTCTTTACCCCTGCTCCTTCCAGTTAAGCATTTGAGGTTAAAGAGCTGCAGCCAAGCTCTCCAAGGGCCCTGCTGCCCTCAGGCTGCAGCACAGAGCCCGGCAGGCAGCCCCGACAGCCCCTGGGCTCTGGGGTGCAAGGCTGCCCTGCTCATTCTCCCCCGTGTAATGAGCCTCCGTTTCTCGACAGCCTGACGCAGGGCTGTGGGCACAGCTGGGTGGCACGGGCCTGGCCAGCAGCTGGGCAGCCCCACCGCTCGGCTGGGAGGACACGGGTGCCCCGCGGCAGCCGAGCGAGCCCCCGCGGAGGTGGGACCAGCCCCTCAGCCCCGGGCCGACCGACGCAGGCAGCGCCCAGGTAGGGATCTTGTTTTGAGGAGAAGCTTTTGCCCAGCTCCCTCTCGCTCTGATCCTCCTGGGACCCTTGGCCAGGGGCAGCAGCCCACGCCACCGGACTTGGAGCAGGTAGGGAGCAACCGACAGCCATGACTGGCATGGCTGGAGGGGCACTGGGGGACACTGGGGTGTGACCAACATCCCCAGTGCCTGGGGCAGCCCCTGTGCTCGGTTCACCAGCAGCTCACCACCAGAACCAAGACCCCGGGCACCCAGTCCCAAAAACACGATGCCCGGTGCCCCCACAAGCCGACAGGTCACAGGTGCTTGGGCTCACCTTGTCCCCAGGTGTCCAGTGTCAGCCCCAAAGATCGGGGCACAGGGCTCAGGCACCTCACAGGAGGATGGGGTCATGGTATCCCAACCCCTCCTTGGCACAGGAAGGGCGATGGAGAAGTCACCTCTGAAGCCTGTGTGTGGGAAACGTCCTTTTGCAAGGCCACACGTCCCTGTCACGCCTGGGGACAGGGCGAGCCCCTCCCTCCGTGTGCCATGGGAAGGAACAGCAAGGATCTGCTTTCCCAGGGCCTGGGGGAGCACGGGGGCCCTGCCCTGCTGCAGAGGGGGCTGCTGCCAGGCAGAAATGCCCAGTGGGTCCCAGAAGTGAAGGGACATGAGGGAGGGCAGGAGGAGTGGGATGGGGACAAACAGAACACCCCAACCTCCAGGCTGGGTAAGCCCCCAAGGCTATTCACTACTCCAGCCCCATTTGAAGGGTCTAGGTATTTTGGGGATTCATTAGGAACTTGTCCTGATGTTGGGGGTCCATGTGATATTTCCAGGCCCTGGAAACATCCACACCCAGATGTTGGAGCTGGTGATCACCCAGCTCCAGGTCCAGCCCTGTCCCATGAGGGTAGGGGTATCTCGGGATCAGTCCCTAGGATGACACAGCTCCATCCTTAGAGCACAGTCCCCAAGGAGGGAGGCTGTGCTCCCCATCCCCTGTCCCCCTGTCCCCATGGGCGCCATATACAGCTGAGAGCACAAGGAAAGAGGCAGAGAAGATCCTTGGGGTGGGAGATGCCCCAGGCAGGAGTGAGCAGGAGCTGTGGATCCGCAGACAGCATCGAAGGGACAGGCACTGTGGGGGCTCCCAGGGCACTGTCACCATTAACCTGGTGCATCATCCAAATCAGCCTCCCCAACCCCACCTACAGTCAGACCACACCAGAGCACCCTTAAACTGCAGGAACCCTGAAAATCATTCATGATCCAGAGTGGGTGGCCTGTTCAGTGTCAGCCACTCTACGATGCTGAGTGTCTCACGCCAGCCCCATGGAGCTTCCATGGAGCAGGAATACAGCCCAGGTCCTTCCCAGAGGGTGCCCTGCCAGAGGGACAGCCTGGCTCCAGCTTGCTTTCTTGAGGACTGAGCCCATGGCCGAGCCCTTGGGACAGCACAAGGGACACGGCCCCCGAGGGAGCAGTGGTGTGCCCGCAGCAGTGGAGCCTGTGCATGGCCCGTGCACCCCTGGAGCACTCAGCAGGGCCTTCCTGTGCTGCATGTCCGTGTGTGCGGGGCTGGGCTGCATGGCAGAGCTGGCACTTGTGTGATGGAAACCCTGTTTGCTCCTCAAGTCTCTTTCCCCTGGCCTGCCCGAGTGCAGGGAGCGCCTCAGCTCCTGCCAGAGCCCGGGAGTGGAGCTTTCCCCTTCCCCCAGTCCCCGCTCTGTTAGTGCTCCAGGGATGGGGGATGCCCGGGGGAAGCCTCCCCCGTGGCCCTTCCCTTTTCCCTCTGCACTTGGCTCACGGCAGGAGAGCAGCAGAGCCAGGCGGTGCTGCTGGCTGGGGGCTTGGTGACAATGCAGTGCTGTGGCAGCAGCAGGGCCCAGCTCCCGGATGGACACGTGCCTGGATCCCACATCCCCGCACCGCACGGTTCCACGTGGACCACGACTGGGCACAAGGAAGGACCCACGTCCTGCAGCCTGGCAGGCCATCCCTGCTGCCCCCTCCTCACCTCTGTGCAGCCTCAGGGCACGTGCATCCCCAAGTCCCCATTAAGTCTCCAGACCTGGGCATCCTCTTACTCCCACCCCTTCCACACCACCCAAAGCACCACGGGCAGAGCCAAGGCCGCACCTGGGAGAGCAGCAGGAAGGGCAGCAGAATCCCACCGCCTGTGAGGAGCCTCCGGAGCTGCTCTGTGCCAGGCCTGGGTGCCCTCGTGCCCCTTTGGGCATGACACACAGGCTGTGCTCAGAGCCGCGGGTGTCACCTGCCAGGAACTCTGCTGCCATCGAGGGGCTGCACTGGCCACTGTCAGGCCTGTCCTTGATCACAGAAGCTGCTCTGGGCTCGTCACCCCCATCGCATCGCAGAGACTGTGGGACAGGCTCCTCACATCCCCCTGCAGAGAAGCACCCCAGAGGACCCTGAACAGCACCCAAAGGACCTGTACTGCTTTTGCAGGTCCCTGAGGGCACCTGCTTGTCTTTGCAGGTGTGACACTTAGGAAACACTTGTCCCGCTCTCTGTCCCGCAGGAGCGAGAGCTGCGGGAGTCCCGGCAGACTCCGTGCAGGCAGAGGTGGGACACGCTCCAAACTGGGGCAGTGGATCCAGAGAGTGTCCTCCCAAGCACCTTCCTTCCCCTTGACTGCTGAACTGGAATGTGGAGCGCCTTGAGAGCAGCTCTATGTCCTGCTGCCTTGCCAAGGCGCAAAGCAGAGGAGAGGCAGGGGAAGGAGGATCAAGGCAGCTTGGTCAGGACCAGGCGCTGCCGTGATGCCACAGGGAGGCTGTTCCTGTGGGGCAGGCAGTGCTGGGGCTGCACCAGCAGGAGAGACACACTGGAACTGTGCTGCCGTGCCCAGAGAGCCGAGGCCAGGGGGCAAATGCAGCCATGGCAGAACTGAGCAGCCCCCAGCCCGTGCCCCCAAGCAGTGGCAGCAGAGCAGTGCAGGACCCTGAGGGCTTAAAGCCCCGCTGTCCTGGGCTGAGCCCAGCACCCCTCACTGCCCCACAGCATCCAGCGCTGGCCCTGCACAGGGGACAGCCGGGCAGTCCCTGTCCTGCATGGCACACTTGGCTGCTGGCTGGCCCTGCCCTCCTCAGCCAGGGGCTGCAGCCAGCCCTGCCTGTCCTCTCCAGCTCTGCCTGCCCTTCACCAGCCCTGCCTGGCCCTTCACCAGTCCTCTCACTGCCCTCTCCAGCCCCATGGTGGCCCAGACCCCACAGGCAGGAGCTGCAGCTCACCCCAAGGAGAAGGCAGGCAGTAAAATGCAGTCGCCAATCAAACCTGACACCAAGGTGATAGATGTAAAAGTGATTCTCAGAGTCCCTGTCTCCTTTAGAAAGGGTCAGAGCCAGGCATCCCAGTGACCTGTGGGATTCTTTCCGTGGCTGGACTCAGCTGGAGCCAACGAGGTCCCTCCTGGCCTCAAGGCCGCCAGTATGGACAGAGGCTGGGGCAGAGGCAGCACTCACACCCAGCAGGGAAAGGGTTCTTGGCTCTTGCATTTCCAAGGACCTGACAGATGACACCCACAGCCCCTGAGCTGGACAGTTGTGTGAGCAGCCAGCCTGGGAGCCATGGGCCAGCATGAAGATTGCAGGAGCAGAGTGGAAAGGGCTGGGAAAATCCACACCAGCAGAAAGTGGGCCCAGGGAGGCCTGGCCAGTGTGCGTGCCTCACGTGGAAGGCTCGCTCCACTTCGGTCGCCAGCTGGATCTCACACACCTGGATCAGCCCTGGCTCTGTTCCACGTCCCCCAGGAATGTGGGTGCTGGGTCATGGGTGCGCTCCGGTCAGGGGCCTGTCACCAAAGCAGCCCCAAGGGTGGTTTGGGGTCTGTTCCACACAGTGGACACACAGAGTAGGCTGGCGGAACATGGGCTGAGCCCCTGCTCCTTCGGGCAGGAGAAAGCCCTCAGCTGTGGTGTGTGGATTGAGCCTGACCTGGACACAGCCTGCGGAGCTGAGCCTCACCTGAAGGTGCTGCACCCCTGCAGCATCAGACACGGCCTCAGCCTGGCTCTGGCTCCCACGGGAGCCCTGGGATGGAACAGGCACCGCACAGCTCTGGCTCACAGCAGCTGCAGCACAGCCCTGCGTCCCCAGAGCGCTGTGTGAGCTGTGGCTGCTCAGTCCCACGGCTCCCTGGGCAGCTGGGCAGCTCCAGCAGCTCCATCCAACAGAGCCAGCGTGGATGCTCTTGTCAGCACAAGCTGTGCTCAGCACAAGACCTCTCACTGCTCCCCATGGCATCCCCAGCTGCTGCTGGAGCAGTCTGGGTGGCCCTGGGCTGCCCTGGCACTGGCATGGCATGGACTTTGCTGTATCCTCACATCTGGCCTGGCTGCTCCTTGGCCATGCCCTCGAGGGCAGGACAAAGGCCAGCTGCAATCCAAGTGGGCCACAAAGTCAAGGCTTGCTCCTGGAAACTCGGGCTTCCCCATCTTTCTCCTGACCTGTCCCACACCACATGTGGCTCGTCCTGGTCAGTCCTGGGCACCTTGGCTCTGCCTCCGGTCCCCCCACAAACCCTTCACGCAATGGGCAGGTGGGGTGGTGGCTACTGTGGCTGCTCAGTGCTTCAAGCCTCCTGTGGGACCATCAGCTCACTTATGTCTAGTGAGGGAACGAGAGACCGTGTCTGCCTTAAGTTAATTGTGGAGTTGTCATCTTGGTGGGGTTAGAAGTGCTTTTCATGCCCAAGGTGCTGCACATCTCTCTGCAGAGAGGCCAGCGCAAGGTCTGTGTACCCAAGCTGCCCTAGAGGGGCTTGTGAGAGCCTGACTTGGTTCCAGAAAGTAATTTCAGCCACTCAGAGCCACATTCAACTCAGAAACTTTAAAGAGCCCATGAAGGTCTGGGCTCCGACCCCCAAGCCCTGCTCCACAGCAGCACTCTATGTTCAGTGATGTGGTCTGTGCCTTGAACACCCGCGTCCAGCCCTGTCCCAGTGCCCCACCTGTGTGAGACTGTCCCTCTCCCCCCATTATGCCTGGCATCGTGCAGCTTGTCCTGGCTGTGTGAGCATGTCTGGGATGGAGGTGTCCAGCGGTGGGGAATGGCTGTGATGTGCTAAAACTGAGGCCACCAAGCCAAGGGCTGCCTGGCATGAACTGTAAGGGAGGCTTGTAAAGGAATTGTGTTGCTTATTCCCACTGCTCTCCAGGGGAAGGTCCAACAATCTCCCCAGTTCCCCATGATCCTGCTGGTCCCAGGATCGCGGGCGTGTGCCATCCCTCACATCTGCTCACACTCCCCTTCCTCCTGCAGGTGCCTCAGGGGGAGTGGAACAACACGCTGTCCCGGGACAAGGACAGCGAGATCCCGTGCCGGCGCATGCGGAGCGGGAGTTACATCAAAGCCATGGGGGATGACGATAGCGAAGACTCAGAAACCAGCCCCAAACCATCCCCGAAAACTGCAGCTCGGAGGCAGAGTTACCTCAAGGCCACCCAACAGTCCCTGAGTGAGCAGAGCACCACACAAAGGTAATGCTGGAGCTCCTCTGGGAGCTCTGCACGGGTCCTCAGGGCCACCCCTGGAGCAGCCCTTGGGGTCTGGCCAGCAGCAGCACCCCACAGAGGCCCCATGTGGGATCAGAGCCCAGCAGGGCTCCTGCACCCCACCTCTAACAGAGAGAGGAGGAGACAAGCAGGACAGGAGAAGATGTGGCAGAGGAACAGAGAGAGCTCCCCATCCTGGTGATTCCCAGTAGCGCTGGTGTTAGGAGCTGCTCCAGGCCCCTGTCCCCTCAGCCATGGGAAGAGCACTCCTCTGATGGAGCTGTGGGGATTTCCTCTCCAAGCATCTTCTGCTCTGGGGGAATGCAGAGGTCCCAATGCCAGGATGCCACTTGGACCTGGAAGCTGCTCACCCAGCATGGCTGAGGACACTCAGCCTGCTGGGACTGTGCCTGGAGCTGCTCTGCTCCAGAGGTGTCCAGGGACCCTGTGACCAGCCAGGAAGTTGGCACGCTGGGCTGGATGATATCCGGAGGAGCTGAGAGGTTTGGCACCAGGTATTGAGGGAGGAAGACCCACAGTGGTTTGAGACAGACAAAGCCGGGGGAGCAGAGCAGGAGCTTTGCTGGGCCAGAGGCTGCTCCTGCAGGACGGGCTCTGTGTGACCTGGGCAGTGATGCTGTGCATCAGCAGCTGCTGCACATCCCGGGACTGGAGGCTGCCAGTGCTCCGGATGCTGCAGCTCAGGTGGCTGTGAGTGGTACGGAGGGGCAGGAAGGAGCGGGAGCCACTGGGGATGAATTGCTGAGGCTCAGCACGCAGAGGGAAGTGGGGTGCAGGCAGTGTGGGGACCCCTCACAGAGCCTTCACATTGAGATCAGGTGCTGCTTTCTGCTGGGAGATGTGGGCAGCCCTGGAAATGCCTGCTCTGGATCCATCCCTGTTCCGAGCCTTCACATTCACCTCAGGGGAGCAGTGGGGTCAGGGGGTCTCTGGTGAAAAACACCCACATAGAGAGGCCGGGGCACCTTCTGCCCTGGGCATTGGCCATCCAGACCATGTCCATCGGGATGTGGCCTGCCCTGAGCGCTGGGCTCAGCCAGAGCCGGGACAATGTTGGGAAAGGTGTGGGGAGCGGCGGGTCAGGACCGCAGGGCTGCGGCTGCGGGGGGCTCCGGGCAGGGCTCGTCCTGCGGGGCAGGAGCCTGCGGGGCGGGGCGGGGCGGGGCGGGCTCCNGGGGCCGGCCGGGCGGGGGAGGGCGCGGGGGGGGGGGGCGGGGCGGGGCGGGCTCCGCAGCGGGACCCTGCCCGGGACGAGGCTGCAGCCAGAACCGGAGCCAGCGCCGGGAATGGAGCCGGAATGGGAGCTGGGGATAGAAGCGGGACTCGAGGCGGAACCGGGGATAGAGCCGGGGCTGGAGCCGGGGCCGAAACCAGGGATAGAGCCGAGAATGGAGCCGGGACTGGGGCTGCAGCCAGGAATAGAGCCGGGTACGGAGCCGGGAATAAAAGCGGGACTGAAGCCGGAGCCGAGGATAGAGCCGGGGATGGAGCCGGGAGCGGAGCCGGAGCCGGGGAAGGAGCCGGAGTGGGGGCTGGAGCCGGGGATAAAAGCGGGGCGGAAGCCGGAGCCGGGCGCGGAGCGCGGCCGCCACCTGCTGACCGGCCCTGGCCGCCCGGCGCGGCCCCGGGCCCCAGCAGGGAGGGACCCGGGCTGGGGCTGGGCCGGGGGGCCGCAGGGACAGCCCGGGCCGGGGCAAGGCACAGAGCAAGACACGAGCCGTCCCTCTGCGAGGGTCTCTGCCCCTCCAGGGGCTGTCGGCCGCTCTGTGACTCGGTTTCCCCGCGGGCAGGCGGGCTGAAGGCCGGTGGGGCGGCACAGGGACAGTGCCCGCCCCAGGACGTGGCTGGCTCGTGGTGTGAGCTCACAGACAAAACCTCAGCGCGAGGGAAGCCGGCAGTCGCAGAGAGCCCGGGGCTAGGGGTGTCACACGGCCCTCGGTCCCCGCGTGGCCTGGGTGTCCCCTCCATCTCCCCCGGCAGAAGGGACAATTCCCAGCTCCCGTCCCATCCCGGGATGGACGCTCGAGTCCCTGTGGGATGCCCACACGCTGCACAGGGCCTGCCCTGCCCTCAGCTCTGCTGTCCCCAGGCAGGTGACGATCAGACCTCTCCACGCATGGCCCTGGCAGATGTGGGGGAAGCGGCCCCGTGAGGGCCTCTGTTGGGGTCGCAGGCGATTGCAGAGGGAGAGGCCCCACAGCTGTCCTGGGCTGCTGTGGCTGACGATGTCCCCCGCCGTGTGCACCCAGCCTGTGACCAGGCCTCCTTCACACAGGGTCTCGTGGTGGGACAGAGCCCCGGGGGAGCCCCATCCCTCCCAGCCCCCGTGTGCCTGGGTCCCGGCTGAGGGCTGGGCTGGGCCAGGGTCAGTGACAGCCCTGCTGTCCTCCTGTGCACAGCTTGCTGCTGTGCCCCAGCACGTAGTGGCAGAGTTTCTCCCAGCAAAGCTGCGCTGGAAGCACTGATCCCCTGCTCGTGCAGCGTTGTCATTCCAGCGAGGTTCCCACTGGACTTCTTCCAGATAAGCTTTTGGGTTCCTCTATACAAATGTAAATATATGTATCTTGCAGTTGTTTCCAGTTGCAAAGTCCACAAAATACAAATTACAAGTTGTTTCTCACCCTGCTTCTCCCCCCTTTTACAGCAATCCAGGCAGTGTGACTGGAGGCTGGCACAGATCCCATATGCTCCCTGGGGCTCAGCTGGACTAACTTGGCACCTGCAGTGCCTTCCTGGGGGCAGCAGGACCCAAAATCTTGTCCCCTCTCCTTCCACTGCACCCCACAGCCCTTTCCCCATGTGCCACACCCAGGCCAGAGGCCAGCAGGATGGGGAAGCGCTGCCTTCTGCAAGAGCCCAGCAGTGGAGCAGTGCCCAGCATCGTCCCCGTGCTGCCCATGCCTGTGCCTGGCACAGGGGCCATGGGCAGGGGTGGTCTGGCTCTGCTCCAGCACTGCCCCAGCACTGCCCCTGCCGTGGGGACACCCTCACACCCTCTCTCTGCTGGCAGGAGCCTGGACCGCCTGGACTCTGTCGAGATCCTCCTACCTCCGAAGTTCCCCACCTGGGAGGAAGAATACAACCAGATCTCTGACAGTGTCAACGAGTCCAGCTGCATCAACCAGGTGAGGTGCTGAAGTGCTGACCCACTGTGCTGGCACGGCCAGCGAGGGAGGAGGCCAGCTCAGGGGAAAGGGAGCATCTTCTTCCCTTTTCAAAACAAGGCACTGGCTGTGCTCCAGGAACTGCACAGGCTGTTCCCTGGCAGCTTTACCAAAGTGTCATGGCCAGCTCTTTAATTAGGATCCCTACTAGACCTCCTTCCTGCAGCTTTGCCTCCTCTCACTCTGCTGGTGCAGCCAGAATCCCTCTGCCACAGGTATTTTAGCCCAGAGCATGCCCCACAGTGCTGGGGGGAGCTCAGGACTGCTATGGGTGCAGGGTCTCACTGTGTCACCCCCCAGAACCATCTGCAAGGCTGTTCAACCTTGCTGCAAGCCCCTCATGCCCACTAGGTGGGTCCAGAGCCATGGCCAACCTCTCCTGGTGGTGTCCAGCCTGGGTCAGCAGGGACAGTCACCCTGCTCAGCTCAGGACCTCACCCCTCATGCAGCAGAGGACACAGGAACAAGGTGCCCGTAGTTCGGGAGGCTGTTCTGCCAGCCAGCTGGGGACATCTCTCTTGGATATTCCTGGGCCCCATGGCAAAGCGCAGGATGCCTGTGAGGTGCTGGCAGAGGGTGGCAAACCCCTCGCCACAGGGTGTGCTCATGCCCTGACCAACATTTGGGATGCAGTCAATGCAAAATGGGTCTAACTCCCCACGTTGTAGTCATGGGATTATTCTGGAGCTCCTCAGGGCTGGGGTTGCTCCGGGCCAGGAGATAACCGGTGCAGGGACGAGCCTTTGCAGAGTTCCCGCGTGCTCATCTCAGCCCTTTCACCGCAGGGCAGCGATGGCTCCACAGCTTTGCCCAGTGAGCCCAGTCACCCTGGGCCTCTGTCCCGTCTGTCCCTGTGTGTCTGCACGGGGACACGTGCCCACACAGCTGCTCCGTGTGTGCAGGGGGGCCACAGCAGCGGGGTGGGCATCAGGAGCCCCAGGGTGAGGGGGGGAAAAGGGCATGTCCTGCCCGTGTTCTCATCCAGGTGTGGGGCTCTGAGCCCCTTGGCTGGAGTCTCCTGCTGTCCCAGAGCGGTCGGAGCCCTTGGAGGGGAGCCTGGGGGGAGCAGGGGCATTGCTGGGCATTCCTGTTCCCTGTGGTCAGTCCTGTCCCTCGTGCAGCAGCAGCAGCAGCAATGTGCTGGGTGTCTCTGTGCACAGCGGGGTCAGGACCGTCGTGGCTGTGTCCTTTGCGTGTCAGTCCGTGCTGAAGCCAGGTCTCTGCAGGAGATTGGGTCTGTGCTCTATCCATGTCTAGAGCTGCTTCCAGGAGCTGAGTGCAGCACCCCCTTCAGGCATCAGGAGGGACTTGGAGCTGAAGGGTCTGAGCAGCCCATGACGTGCCAGCCCAGAGCCAGACTGGTGGCACTGGGGTGCTGGGGGCACACCAACTGCCACAGCACCCGCTCACACGTGGGGCTGCTTCCGTCATGTGCACTCTGCCACTGTCCCCTGAAAACCAGAGAGTTCAGCTGCAGCTGGTTGGGATTGAGAGGCCTTCCACAAACTGCACGTCTGTTGATCCAGGATGGAGCTGGTTCATCCACCAGTGCACGCTGGTCTCATCCATCCTAGTGCCAGAGGCAGTTCCTGCCCTGCCTTCGCTTTTGTGTGACCTCCAACACCTTCCTTGTGTGTCCAGCCAGACCCCAGTGTCTTCCTACATGGAAGCACTCCCAACTCTGACAGACAAGTCCTCTTTGCTTGGTTTTGTCCCCACCCAGCTCCACCTTGCAGCCCTCTGGCAGTCTGGGGGTCAGTAGGTGTGTGTGTCAGCACCCCTTGTCACACCAAGGGGGACAGAGCTGGTGACCCCAACACTGCCGAGCCCCACTGTGAGCTGTGCCCTGCGCAAGAGGGCCAGGCCCATCCCCAGAGCCAAGCTTCTTTCCTCAGGTACACTTTGAACCTGGATTCTTCCTGAGAGGGGTCATCCTGGGCAGGTGGTGCCAGGCAGAGCCCCGAGGGCGGAGAGGAGGAGGAGGAAGTGGCCGTGCTCCCACGGCAGCGCAGTGTCTGGTGGGGTCTGTCCGTATGCCGAGTGTGTGCCGTGGCTTTGCTCTGCTGGGGAGGCAGAACAGCTTCTGTGTGGCTTCTTCTGGCGCGGGGACACAGCAGCGAGGTGGCCAGCCCAGCCCTGCAGGCTGAAGGACAGTTCCCCCACGTGGAGCACTCGGACTGCCCACGCCCTGGTTCTGTGGCCTGTGAGGTGCTGGCCAGCACTGGGGGCTACCCAGGGGTGCTCTGTGGGAGCCACGGCCGCCTTGTCCAGCCGCCCCTGTGTGCCGAGGGGTGTCCCAGCACGGGGTGTTCCCAGTGTCCCCCGTGGGTATATACATGGATATATGGTGCCCACAGCAGGCCGAACGCTCAGCAGCTTCTCCCGTGGCTGAGGTGTCCTGTGGAGCTTTGCCGTGTCTGTGCCACTGTCTGGGGGCCTGTGTGGCCTCGCTTGGCATCTTACAAGCTCTGCAGTTTGTACTGAAGTGTCAGCAGCAGTGGCCCCAGGGGACGGGCCCCCCGCTCCCCTTGTCCTCGGTCCCTGTGCAGTGGCTGTCTGTGTGAGGGGCTCCCCTGTTCTTGGCCTTTAACCTTCTCCAACTCTTTCTTCCAGATCTTTGGACCCCCCTCACTTATCCCTCAGATATTTACCCATGGAGAGCAGGTATTGTCCCGCTGGTGTTTCTCTCATCCTTCCTCACGGAGCTTTCTGGGGCCAGCCTGGACAACCACGGCAGGGTGTGAGGCAGGCTCTGGGGTCGGCCCATGACCAGGCCAGCGGCAGGAGGAGAAGGAAAAGAGGAGGAGAAAGGAGACAGCACTCCTGACCTGGGCACCGCAGGGCAGCTGGAGAGCTTTGAGTCCTGGGCCCAGCAGGGGCTTAGGGACCGTCAGTTTTAGGGGGAAAGCAGATGAACTTCTTGAGCTCATCTCATGAGCTCAGATGCCAATGCTGGGCAGAAACAATGTCCTTGAGGGCCAGGAGAAAGAAAGGGCCAGGAGAGATGGATGTGGGCAACAGGACCAGTCTCAGTATCTCTCACCTATATTTCAGAACGGTCTGCTCTGGGCTTGGTCTGGTTTGACCTGGCTGAGCCTCTCCCAAGACCAAGTTTGCCCAGTAGCTGCCACGGGAGAGCGAGGCAGGGCTGTGGGCAGGGGGCAGGGAGGTGAGGGCAGTGGGAGAGCTGCCGCTGCCCTGCTCACCACTAGCCACAGCCGAGCCTTCTCCTGGCCCTCACCAGGGATGGGGCTGGGATGGATTCCAAGACCCACCGTAGGCAAGCGTGGGGGCTGTCCCCCAGCCCACACCTCTCCCCTGCTGTCTCCCAGTGTTGCCCCCCGAGGAGCAAGCCTGCCCTGGCAGGGTCTCACACCTGAGGCTGGGGTGTCCCAGCTGTGCTGGGACAGGAGCCCTGGCAGAGGCTGGCCTGGGATTTCGGCCACACATGCTCTCACCAGCAGGACTGGGGGTGTTTCACAGGCACTGCGCTGGTAAGTGTCCCCTGCTCCACAAGCAGGGACCCTCTCGCCTCCAAGGAGGGGCCCCTCTTCCCTCTCTCAGCAGAGAGCCTCAGGCACCCTGTGCCCCAGCAGCACTGACCACTGACTACTGACCACTGACCACTGCACCTCCTGTCCCCCCTGCCGCGAGCGGGACCACGCAGGAGCGGCCGGAGGCGAGGAGCAGGAGGGAAGGGAAGGGAAGGGTGGCAGCAGGCAGGGGCTGACTGGGGCTGCCCCTGTCCCCGTGCAGGCACCCGAGCCGGAGCTGGGGGAGCAGTACGAGCCCGTCTGCGACTCCACCTACAGCGAGGCCGAGTCGGCGGCTGCGGAGGTGCTGGACCTGCCTCTGCCCAGCTACTTCCGATCCCGGAGCCACAGCTACCTCCGCGCCATCCAGGCGGGCTGCTCCCAGGAAGACGACACGGGCTCCGTCCGCTCCATCTCCCCGCCGCCCACGGGCAGCCTCAGCGGCAGCAGGACCCTGCCCACCAACAGCAGTGAGTGCAGCGGCGTGGAGGGCACGGGGCGCGAGGCCAGCGGGCCGGGGGACAGGGGACACTGCTGTCACTGCCTGGGGGCTGTCAAGCGTGCGTGGCGCTGGGCTCGGGTACCTGCATCCCCAGCCGTGGTTGTCTGTGACTCCTGGGGGCTTCTGGGGGCTTGCTCTGTGCCCGAGAGGATGGGCAGCAGCCGATGTGTGTGCTGGAGTGGCAGACGGGCTCTGGGCGCTGCAGCAAAGGCGGTGTGACCAGCAGGTCAAGGGAGGGAATTCCCCCTGCTCTGCTCTGCTCTCATGAGACTCTTCCTGCGGAGCTGCCTCCAGCTGTGGGGCCCTCAGCACAAGAAAGACATGGAGCTGCTGGAGCAAGCCCAGAGGATGACACGGAGATGCTCCAAAGGCTGGAGCCCCTCTGCTCTGGAGACAGGCTGAGAGAGGTGGGAATGTTCAACCTGGAAAAGAGAAGGCTCCAGGAAGACCTTAGAGGTTTGTGAGGTGCTTGCACAGGCTGCCCAGAGCAGCTGCGGCTGCCGCTGGATCCCTGGAAGTGTCCAAGGCCAGGTTGGACGGGGCCTGGAGCAAGCTGGAATAGTGGAAGGTGTCCCTGCCCATGGCAGGGGGTGGGAATGGATGAGCTTTGAGGTCCTTTCCCACCCAAACCATTCTGTGGCTCTGTGATGACACATAGAGAGGCTCCAGCGTCCCTGGCTGGGGGACAAACAGATCTTGCACTGAGTTTCAAGGCACTAATGAGTCTTCCCAAGCCCCAGAGTTCAGCATCCCAGTGCTGAGCCATGGCAGCATTTCCCTGGTGCTCCAAGTCACTTGACCTGCATCACTTTGCATCATTTTCTCCAAGGCAGCCTGTGCCCTTCCCGGCTCTGGCCAGCCCCAGTGCTCCGCATGAGGCTCAGGTGTACCACAAAGTGTGAGGGTGTGAGGAGCTGAGAGGTGCCATCCTGGGGACAATTTTGGGAACTGGTTAGAGGAGGTGATACCTTGGTGTTCCCGGACATGGTGGTGCCTGTACACGGTGCAAGGCAGATGCCAGAGCGGGAAGGAGGGATCCAGCCCCTCCCCAGGGCTGTCTGTGCAGGCAGCACATCCCATCTCCTTGGGGACGCCGGGGTCAGGCCCAGCAGGACGTTGGCTCTCAGCACCAATTCTGGCACCAAGGGGGGTTCAGAGCAGCCTCGGCTCACCTGCTGTGGGCAAAGCTGCCAGAGCACCAGGGTGGGCTGTCAGTGGGAGACAGCCACATCCCAGCTCTGGGCAGAGTGGGCACTGGGGAGGGGGCACCGGCAGCCTTCCTGCCTCACTCCAGGCCTTCCCCCCCAAGATATGGGCATGACCTAGCATCTCCCTGCAGTGGTCTGAGCTGCAGAGGCATTCTAGTCAAGGTCCACAGGACGAGGCAGGAACTGGAAGAGAGCCCCTGAGAGGGATGGGTTGTTTGCTCAGCCCTGCCCCTCCTTCCTGCCACCCTCTCCACTCTGCCTCTGTCCCACACTCTTCCCACCTGGCTGCCCCTCTCCCACAGCCCTCTCCTTGCTGGCTCAGCACTGCTGAGCTCGGTGCTGCCACAGTTCCAGGCTGACACCAGGCAGCAGCAGCAGGCACAGCACAGAGGGGCCTTCCAAAATGCCTGGGTGCCACCTCTTTCTGACATGACCCAGCACAGTGCTGCTGGTTCCCAGAGCATCCCCCAGCCCTTCACATCGGCTGCTGGGGCTTGGGGAGGGAAAGGGTTTTGGCAGAGGGTTGGGGAGCAGAGAGGAGCATCTGTGGTTGTGCATGCGCAGGATGTGGGAGGCAGGAGACACATCTGGACAGCACTCACACCTCTAATCAGCCATCTGGGCTTAGTTCCCCTGCAAATCATGGAATTACTTTGGTTGGAAAAGCCCTCTAGGATCACTGAGTCCAACTGTTAACCCAGCACTGCCAAGCCCACCACTAAACTATGTCCCCAAGTGCCACATCCACAAGTTTTTTGAACATTTCCCAGGGATAGTGACTCCACCACTGCCCTGGGCAGCCTGTTCCAATGCCTGACCACCGTTTCCATGACGAAGTTTTCCTTAATATCCAATCTGAACCTCCCTTGGTGCAACTTGAGGCCATTTCCTCTCATCCTGCCACTTGTTACCTGGGAGCAGAGCCTGACTCCCACCTGGCTGCACCTTCCTGTCAGGGAGTTGTAGAGAGTGAGGTCCCCCCTGAGCTTCCTTTTCTCCAGGCTGAGCCCCTCAGCTCCCTCAGCTGCTCCTGGTGCTCCAGCCCCTTCCCGAGCTCCGTTCCCTTCCCTAGACACACTCCAGCCCCTCAAGGTCTTTCTTGTCACAAGGGGCCCAGAAATGGACACAACACTTGAGGAGCCTCAGCCGTGCCCAGCACAGGGGACAGTCACTGCCCTGGTCCTGCTGCCACACCATGGCTGGTACAGGCCAGGTGTCACTGGCCTCTTACCTCTGGGCATGTTTGGCTGCTGTCAGCCAGCACCCTCAAGGCCTTCTCTGTGCATCCCTGAGGCTCTGAGTGGCTGGTGGTGTAGGAGAGGGGCTTCCCAAGCAGCAGGTGGCAGCTTGGTGGCATCAGCCTGGACCGGCAGGGAGAAGTGGGTGCGCTGTCACCTGCGGGTGTAATGGTCACTGATGGCCTCTGCTCCACGCAGGGCTCTGGGATGACACAATTAAGAGCCTTCACCCAAACACATCCCAGGGACGCCTTTCTTCCTCCAGCATCCGAGCACCAGCCCAGAGGAATGGGGACCACCATGCTTTTGTCTCTTTAGGGACACGTCTTAAAGAGGCACCAGCAGCAGCAGTGCTGGGGCCAACACAGGCTTCTTGTTCCTTGAGGGCCATGTGGGGGTTGGATGCTAAAGCAGAGGGATTCAGGCACTGTCAGAGGGCAGGAGGAGGGGCAGCGAGCTCCGTGCCGGGTGTGTGGGGAGCACGGGGGGAGAGCCCTGACAGCTGTCACACCCCTGCCACGCCAGTTCCTCCCACTAATGCCTGTGTCACCGGCACATTACAAGGCAATTAGCTCCCGTTTGACAGCCAGCGAGACAGATGATGAGCTGCCCTTGATCAGCCTTAAACAAAGCTTTGTGCCTTGCGCAGCCGGAGACTCAAAAGCCCCAGTGGAACCTATTCCTCTAATTGCCAGGCGTGCGGTGACAGCCGCGCCGGCTCCCGAGCACCACAAAGGGCTCCCCAGCCCCGGCTCCTGCTTATTAGAGGCAGCTCTGGGAATTGCTTGTTTAATAGACTGCTTGCAATGCAGAGTGGAATATTTGACGTCCAGGGGAAACAGGAAAGCAGAGGTGAGCAAGCAAATACAGTGGGAAAGCTCACACCAAGCCAGTTCTACCCGAGCTCTTCTCAGTCCTCCTTGTGCCATCTGGTAACACCGGCCTTGCTCAGAGCATCCTGCCCTGGGATTCAGCAGCCTGTTCCCAAAAAGCTCAGGTGTCCAGCTCCTTATCCTGTGTCCAGATCTCTTACAGGGAGGCCAGGGCTGCACGCACCTTGTGCCCATCTATATACCAGAACTTTGCCGAGCCCAGGCTGGGCAGGAGAGCACTACCTGGGAGAGATACTCCCAAAGGTTGGGACAGAACAGCTGCCCTCTGCCTCCCACCTGCTTCCTGTCTTCTTTGTATTGCTTTTGTTTCCCTGTTTATGACTAAATTAGAGAGCTGACTTCTGGGCCCATGGCTGTGCTGGGGACCCTGCCCTGCCCCAGGAGGAGGCAGGTGCTAGCCCGGTCCCCTGGCACTGATGCTCTTGCAGGGGCGGCAGGGCTGTGCTTAGGAGGAAGGACAAAGTGCCTGCACCCCTCATTGTGCTGGCCCAACCCCCAAGGGCTGGATCACTGTGGGACAAGTTTCCACGGCTTCTGGGAAAGTCGTGTGGCTTCTGGGAAAGTCGTGTATCTTCCTCCTCCTTCTCCTCCTCTGTGTGCCGTGATCCCGGTCTCTGTGTAGGCAGGCGATTTCTGTTGCACTCCTCTCAGCTGTCATGGCCTTCTCTCCTGTGTGGGGAAGCAGCAGCGATGGGAAGGCACAGGGAGCTCACACCAGGCCAGGAGCCCTCGCTCAGCCAGGGGTGAAGCACCACTGCGGCCCCTCACTAATCCCATCGGCCTGAGCTGACCCCACACAGCCTTTGGGAGGGACTGTTATCATTCCCTTCAGATTTTCTCCTTCTTTTTGACCTAGATTTCACGTTCCAGAAATAGCTTTCTCTGACATACGAGCAGGAAAGGGATTAGAGGGAGAGAGTGTGTGTGTGTGTATGTGTGTGCCAGGGAAAGATTTCTGTTGCATGCTCCATCAGTGTTTGCAGAGGAAAAAAGGGCACGTACACACGTTCTGTGATGTATTCATGTGTCTGTGGGACAAAAAGAAATTCATGACAGCTGTTTCTGTCCACATTTGCCAGTTCATTTTTAACCCTCTGATCTTTCCCTTGTTATTATGGAAACTCCACCACCGCCCTGTACCCAGCCAGCGCTCCCTTTTCCCCAGGAAGCTGTGCCATGGCCACAGCCCTGCTCTTGGCCCCACCCCCAAACGCAAACCATCTCTGCCTTTATGTGCCTGGTGCTCTTTGCTGCCAGATTTCAGCGCTCCCACGGACAGCACCCGGGCTGTGAGCTCGCTGCCTGCTGCAGGCACGTGTCTGGCACCCAAAAGCAGCTTCAATGGGTTTGAGCCCACAGAAATGCCAGTTGCCCGGGTCCCTGGGAAGCGGGGAGCTGCAGCCACAGTGTGTGATGCTGTGCTGGCACAAACAGACGCAGGGGAGGTGAGCACGGCTCCAAGGTCCTGGCCAAGCCTGCCTGCTCCCAGCAGGGATCATCTACAAAGGAGTAGAAACAAAGGCAGCTGCCGGCATCTCCGTTTGCTGATACGGTCAGAAAGACAAGTCCTTGTTGCTTGCTTTTATCAGCTTTGATAGCAGGAAAGGGAGTTGGTGCTGTCCTCGTCGGAGAGGAGAAGCCAAAGCACCAAGGGGTGCCTCAGCTCACTCAGAGCCTCTGGGAGGGCAGCACCAGGAGTCCGTGCACGGTGCTGTGCTCCGCCCGTGAGGAGAGCTGGCTGGAGGGCAATGTGCCAGGTACAGACACCTGAGGTCTCTCCTTAGGCCAAGGGGCCTGGTGGCATCCCCACATGCTGGCCATCCTTGTGACCCAGGTGAGCACAGAGCTGCCCTGACACCAGACAGCCGCGGGTGCCCCTTTGTGTCCCCGCTGTCGGTGATGCTCAGCCCCCCCTCGGCTCCCCATGGCCGCAGGGCTCGTGCCATCGCTGGAGCAGCCCAGCAGCAACCAACGGCAGCCTTAGCTGAGACAGACACACACATGTGCCAGGAGAGCAGGGCTGGGTGGGGTTGAGTGAGGCTCTACAAACAGCCTGGAGCATTTTCAGGATGTCAGACAATGCAGGCAAATGAGGGTTTCTTTGTGTATGTCTTGGTTTGGGTTGCTTTTCTTCTCCTTCACGTCCTCCCATTATCTTTTCCATCTACTGAGCCATTACCTGGGTATTTCTGAGGATTCAGGAAGAGACTGGCAGTTCAGAGCTACCTGGGAGACCCCGAACGGAAAACAAGTTTCCTTTTTTCCTTGGTAGGCAGCGGAGTGGGGAGGCCCTAGGCTGAGGGTCCCAAGGCTCAGGGCTGACTCTGTGACCAAATCCTCCTTCAGCCCCATTGTGCTGCTGCTTCCAAGGGCAGAAGCAGCAAATCCACAGCGATTCGGTCGCTGAATGCCGAGGGCGGCGGCGGCTCAGCCCTGCCTGCGGAGCCGGCAGCACTTGAGCTCAGTGCGCTGTTTCCCACGGCGCTTTGATCGCTCCTTGCTGCAGACCAGCCCTTCGAGTGCTGGGAGCCCAGCGAGCCATCAATAAATCACAGCATCGAGGAGTGATGGGAGCAGCGAGGGGCCGGAGCAGCACACGTGCTGCTGGCAGGAGCCACGCGCTGCTCGCACAGCCACGAGCTCTGCCCAGGGCCGAGCACCACCAGTGCCCACACCACGCTGGGCTGGCGGGCACCCGCTGCCCGTCTCGGCCAGACGCCACACAGAGTGGCTCCGGCCTCGCAGAGCTGTCCCCAGTCCCGATCCAGGGGAGCCTTGTGCTCAGCTCCGTGTGTCGATGCAGGATCTCAGGGATATAGAACTGGATGCTCCCCCAGCACCCAGCGTGGCTGTGCCCAGGGTGCAGACCCGGGTGGCTCTGCCCAGCACTTTCTTCCCGCAGCCCGCACGTTGTGCCAGCCCCGCTCCCCTCCGCACCTCCATCCTCCGTCAGCCCTGCTCTGGCAGCCCCAGGAGAGGCACAAAGCACAGCCCCAACACAGCGCCCGCACCCGCTGAAGCTCCGCTCCCTCTCCCCGCGCCCAGCGGGGCAGAACTCCACCAGCAAATGTGGGACCAGGGGAAAACACCCACAAGGGAAACCTCCTCGTCCCACTTGTTTCTTTTCCATGTATTTCCCTCTGTACCCGAGGGTTCCTCTCGGCGATGCTGCAGGAGGTGCATGGCGGCAGCTCTGCCCCCCTGCACCCGCCGCCCACGGGGGCCCCAGCGCGCCCGCTCCGGGGCTGGAGCGGGGGGATACGGGAGAGATGTTTCAGCCAAACCCCCGTTTGCGCGTGGGCGGGACCGCGGCCGCGCAGGGGAAGATGTCACCGCGGCTGCCGCGACAAGGAGACAAAGCTCCCGCGTGGGGTGGGAGCAGCGCCCGCTTTGTTCAGCGGAGCTCGGCTCCCCCCGCGGCAGCTGCCGCGGTGGCCGCCGCCCGTGTCCCCTCTCGGCAGTGCCGGGCGTCCCGAGGGTCCCGGCCGAGCCGAGCGCGGCCGCCGCGTGTCCGGCGGGGCGGAGGGACCCGCGCGGCCGTGGGAG
>VXAZ01006034.1:337892-387221 GCA_013399875.1 Gymnorhina tibicen
GCCCCGCTCGGCTCCGGGCTGGGCTGGGGTGTGAGGGCCGCTCCATCCTCCTCCTCCTCCCCCGCATGCCGCCTGCGCCGCGGGGAGCCGGGCCGGGGCGGGGGTGGGCGCTGCCCCGGTGCCAGCCCCGCTGTGCCCGTCCCCCGGGGGCCGCGCGGGGTCAGGCCGGTGCCCGGCCCGGTGCTTCAGGCCCTTAAGGAGTCCCTGGGTGCCGCCGGGAAGGAAGCGGCGCCTCACTGAATGCGTTCCCCGCCGGGGGACACGGGCCCTTTCTTTGGAGAGGCGTTCGGATTCTTCCTCCCCTGGAGAAGAAAAGAGAATTGTCTGGGCGAGGCACGGAGCTGACATTTCGCAGCGCAGCGAGCTGGCACCTCCCGGCCAGAGCTGGCTCTGAAAAGTCTCTTTTTTTAGCCTGGGAGAACAGGTCCTGGCTGAAGGTACCTGGTGTGGCAGCCCAGCCTCGAGCCGCCCGCCCGGTGCAGGAGTTGGGGCTGAATCCCTCGGGATTTAACCGCAGGTGCAGCTCGGCGTTGGTGTGCCTTGCAGGAGGGTGGGGATGTTAAGGTTGGTTGTGAGCAGTGAGTAAATGTAGCTCTTAATTTCCACCCCAGTCTTGATTGAGAGGCTCAGAAAGGAGGATTGTTTGCAGGATGCTGTTGGTAGGACTAATATTACTTACTCTGCAAAGACCTTGACCCCAGGGCGTGCAGGAAATGTCTTTGAGATGGGAATGGAATTAGGACCTCTGAATCCTAGGCTGTAGCTTGTCACTTGCAGGAGGAAAAGAAGAAAAGGGAGAAAAAAAACCCCACAGCATGTGGCATTGAATCCTAAAATAAATTCCAATCATGTGGGATGATAACAAGCCAGATTGCCAAGTCGTGTAAGTTGGCAGACTTGACTCCAGAGGGTCCAAATTACTTTGCTGGTAATTGCTCTTCCAATAGGCATTTGGTGCTATGAAGTTACATGTTCTTGAAAGGGTGGACAAAAGTGTAACTATTGATCAAATTCAGTTTGGCTTTCAGATAAAGTATTGATGTGTGTCTGTACCCAGATATTCGGAGGAGGGTTATCTGCAGAATTTGTCGGTTGTTGGCAGACGTGGAAAACCTAAAAACTCATCTTTAAGGTGCAAATGCCGAACTGCCACATGCTATTTTTGCATCTAGCTTGTTACTTCCGTCCCACTTCTGTCGTGGCAGTGTAAGTTTGGGGTGCAGCTGAGGGCCCTGGGATCTGTGGTGTGGCCCTGGACGTGTTGGAGTGTAACTGCTGTGCACTGTGCCAGCCTGGAAAGGACAAGGAGACCCTGGGCAGCAAAGGTGATAATGGAAGAACTTGGTTTCTGTGAAACGTGGGTTGTCTGTCTGTAGAAAGCACGGTGTGCTGGGAGCCACACAGGTCCCGTGTGGAAACGTAGCCGGTGTCCCAGCACACGCTGTCAGCTTGTTTTGCTCACAGCTCTGTGTGTCAGTCGGTGGATGGTCGGGTGCTTAATCTGTGTGTGCAGTTTGGATTTGTGGACACTTCTGACTGCTCGGCTCGAGGTTATTCTGCTGCTCCAGCCTGATGCACGGGAGACCTGCTGTTCCGTGAGTGCGTTCCTAGCTGTGTGTGCTGCCGGAGCAAGAGAACTTTAAAAGCTTTTAATGGATAACTAATGACTGCCAGGCGTTTACAAATAGCTATGTGTCGGTTCTTGTCTCCTGTATGGATTTTCTTGTTGTTTGAGCCCAGACTGGGATCATTCAGAGTGAGCTAGTCGCTGGACTCTGTGAAAGTCACTCTGTGCCACTTTAATTTTTCTCATAACCCACTTCACGCACACCTGCAAAGGGAAGCCTGCAGAGCCACAGTGCAGCAGGGCTTGGTTGTGCCTCTTCAGCTGATACTCCTGCTCTGTACAACCTGCACAACAGCCTCAAATATTTTTTTAATGGATTGAGGAGGCATAATTGGATTCAGAGCAGTGCAAGTTACAGGGACATATGTGAGTTGGAAGGATTAAGGCTGTCCAGGCGGGTGGCCTTGTTCAAGAAAAATCCACTTTAATTTCTGCAGTGAAAAGTTGTCAGTGTGTTTCCTATCAGAGCAGATTTAAAAGGGAGGGGAGCAGTGCTAAGTATGATTGCTGTTCACTGTGGAAAGTGATTAGAGTTCAGGCCGTCGGATAAAGTTCTGAGGGCTGGAGTTGGGAATGGTGAATTCGGGTCTCTCCAGAAGAGCTCATGGAAACATGAGTTTCTTTCCCTTCTCTCCCGGTCTCGCACCTAGAGAGAGGAAGAAGTGGGGTGCAGAATGACACTAGGGTTTGACATAAGCTGCCTTTGAACAGGCAAAAGTGAAACTATTTGCAGATGGGCCAGTTTAGGAGAGGAGGAAATATTTAGAAATTCTGTCCGCTTCAATTTGTCTTGCAGAATTAATTAATTGCTGGCCCTTTGGTGCAGATGGGTGCATTAAGTACCAACCTTCTGTCCCCTGGAGAAGCAAGAGGAACAACAGCCCCACGGCTGAAGTCCTGAGCTGGGCCTCAGCCCTGAGCTTCACTTCTGCTCTGCCGGGGTCTGGCTGGTGAATGCAAAAGGCACCATTGCAAAAGCATTTGTGATTTTCACTGAAAACAGTGAGGTAAGTGCTCAGATCCGTCTGCCCACACAAGTCTGGTCTCTGATTAAATGGGCAACTTAAGGTAGGGCAGCTCAGTGTGGGCTGCTAGTCTGCTGTCACAGAAGGTGACAAGCATTGCTGGTCCCCCAGGACTGGAGACTGTTTGATTTCCATAGGGGACAGGGCTGTGGGTTATGCACTGCCAGGCCTCTTCCCAAATTTCTGTACATCTAGGAAGACAGCTGAGTTCTGATTCTCTCCTCCTTCCCTCCTTGGTGCTGAGCTTAGACTTGCAGCGTGAGTTGCCAGTAAAGGCAGAGGGGCACGTGCACCTACTGGGACACGGGCAGGGTGCTTGATGCCCACACAGGTGCTGCGGCATCACCTGAGCAGACAGTGCACACAGGAGCTGGGTTATCCCCACTGCTCCGCAGGGTCTCAGGGGGTGGAGTTTGTCAGCTCCTCTGGGAACACCAAGAACGTGAAACCAGTCCCTAAGGGAACTCGCTCGAGCCAGGCTGTGGTTCAGTGCATCAGACAGCAATGCTCAAAAAGGAAACAGTGAATGTGTGTAAGTTTTAAACCTTAGCACTCGTATTTACATCGAGGACATGTTGACAATCAATCTTCTGTATCCTATTTAGTGCTCTTCATTAAGACATCAAGGTTTCACTGCAGTGATCTTTTCTGAACCTAGTTGCAAGAGATCAAAGCTTAAGCTGCTGTTTTGTCCCTCCAGTTTGAAGTTTGACCAAGAAACTTGAGTGGTGAATGTTTCAAAGGTAAATTCTTGCCTGTGGTGCAGGTCTGTCAGAGCTGGAGTTAAAGTGGAGATCAGAAGTTGCTTATGCCTTTCTACTGATGCACTGTCATAGTGCAAGGTGATGTTTGATGAAAGCTATTTAAGAGTTGATAAAAGGGAATTTTTATTGCAAGTTGTTTTCATAAGATTAGTCAAACTTCTAAGTATTATTTGTCTTGTTTTGTTTCTATTCTGGGCGTGACTGAGATCTACCTGAACAGAGCCCAGCCGGGCATCTGCTGTGTGCAGGAGGGATCTCCAAGGTTAAACTTCCTACCCAGAGTGGGCATATCTACAGCTGCATTGAATTGGAAGTTAAAATTGGGAGGTTAAAGCATGGATGCTGCATCCCTCTTAGGCCTTACACATAAGCCATCTACCTGTGTCTGAAGCCAGAGAAAGTGTCCCAAAGGCTGCTGTGGAACTGTCCCCAAGGGAGTCCCTGGACCCTCCTGAAGCTCCTCTTTAGGAGCCGTGTCCATGCTTGGCTGCCAGCCTGGTCAGTGCTGCTCGGGGAGAGCAGCGTGTGCAGGACAGGTCATTGGCCAGCACGCTACGGCAGGGCTCTCGGGTCACTGGAGTGGCTGTTTTGTTGGGAACTCTCCTTTCCCTTGTTTAAACGCTGAGGCTTTTCAGTCCCTCAGCGTGCCCCAAACATGGGGTCCTGAGTTACTCCATTTCTGTGCAGGAACTCTTGCAGGCTTTGGTGCGCTCTGTTGAACAGCTGCTGGTGCTGCCAGTCTGAGCTGCTGCTCCAGCAGCAGGCCCAGGCTGGGAATTCTGGCCTCTCAGCACTGCTGCTCTGAGCACAGCAAGCTCCCTGGCAGTGCAGGACTGCTGTAATGCCCAGCCTTGTACAGCCTGGGCTGGAACTTCCCAGGGGAGAAGGTGGTTTTGGGGAGATGGGTACTGGTAGAGTGGAGCTGGAGAACTTCTCCCAGTGCCTGAACCTGTTTACTCTGATCTCTTGGAAGTACAAGAGTGTTGGACAGTGCTTGCACCTCCTGAGCTCCTGGTTCTGGACAAAGCAGCTACTTTATTTCCAAAGTATTTGGTTTCAGTGATGCTTAGGTCCGCAGCGTGCCAAGAGCCAGGCCTTGAGCAGAGAATCCTGCTCACCAGCAGCCTGTTGCCTTGGCCATGGTGCTGCTGCCGTTGGCCTTTGTGCTTGGCACAGGTTCAGTGTCAGCGTCGCTGTCACCCTGCAATCTCCTCGCCGTTGCACTACCAGCGGTGTGGTGCCACGCATTAACTTTTATCGCTGCTCCATTGAGGGCCCTGCTGGAGATGAGTGCTGCAGAGCAGCCGGGTGCTGAGGGGAGGCTGCCAGAGCAGCCCTCCAAGCCCTGCTCCCTCCCAGGAGTTGTTCTCTCACGAGTCAAACACTGAACCAGGCTGACCGGGGGAATCAGGGCTGTGGGGCAGGCAGACAAAAGGCCTGGATGGAGCTGTGGCTGCTGCCGTCGTGCCCGCGTGGCTGCTGCTGTGAATGCTGCTCGCTGTCGGCCGTCACGGCCTGGGAGGGTTTGGTGGGCACGCAGGTCTGGCAGTCACATGTCAGACCCACCAGGGCCCTGTGTGGGCCCCGGCCAGAAGGGATCTCTGTGTTTTGGGTGTTCATCTGTGTGATACTTTAATTCCTGTTTGTAGTGTGTCAGGAGTGATGAAATGTGCAGGGTTAAGAGATAAAAGGGAGAACGTCTTGAGTGGCAGCAGGGCAGGGACCGAGGACCAGCCTCTGTTCCCAGGCAACCAGCAACAGAATGGGAGGACATTGTCCTTAGGCCGTTTAAGTTGGACATCAGGAGGAATTTCTTCACAGAAAGGGTGGTCAGGCATTGGAAGGGCTGCCCAGCGAGATGGTGGAGTCCCCTTCCCTGGAGGTGTCCAAGGAAAGACTGGACGTGGCATTCAGTGCTCTGGGCTGGTGACAAGGCAGGGATGGGTCGCAGGCTGGACTCGGCGGTCTCCGAGGTGTTTTTCCAGCCGAAGTGATTCAGTGATTCTGTGACAGCAGGAGGCGGCTGGGCCCCGGGAGCCGTGGGCTGGAGCTGGGAGATGCCCAGTGCTTGCAAGACGTGCTCAGAGTGGATTTCCCACGGGTGCACAAACGGGACAGGGAGTGTGCTGCTCCGGGGGTCGCAGCGGGAGCCGGCGGGGTGGCCCCGGGCGCTGGAGGGCGGAGGGGTCCCGGTGTTGGGGGCGGCTCCGGCCCGGCCCCGCGGCCCCAGGCGCTCCCTGCNGAGCGGGAGCGGGGCCACCGGCCCGGGGAGCTGCCGGGCCCGTGCCCGGCCGGGCTGTGCTGGGAGAACTCCGACTCCCGCTCCGAGAGCGCCCTGGGCCCTGTCAGTGTGCAGGGACACAGCGTGTCGGGGGAAGGGAACGGAGCACCAGCAGCAGCTGGCGGGGCTCGGCTCAGCCTGGAGAGAAGGAGGCTCAGGGGGCACCTTCTGGCTCTCCACTACTCCCTGACAGGTGGGGGGGGGGGGGTCAAGCTCTGCTCCGAGGGAACAGGAACGAACAGGACGAGAGGGCACAGTCTTCAGCTGCCCCAGGGGAAGTTTAAGTTGGACATTAGGAGGAATTTTTGCACAGTAAGGGTGGCACTGGAATGGGCTATCCAGGGCAGGGGTGGTGTCACCTGAAGGTGTTTGAAGAAAGATGGACATGGCACTCAGCCGTGGTTTGGTGGACAAGGTGGTGTTCGGTCACAGGTTGAACTCGGGCTCAGAGGTCTTTTCCAACCAAATTGATTCATTGATAACAGTGCGCTGTCCAAAGGGGATGGAAGCACTGGCTGTCCTTTCCCCCATCCAGGCTGTGCTCAGTCCCAGAGATAGCAATGCCCAGCTGGCACCGTCCTGGAGTGCCCAGCACGGGTTGGATCCCCCGAGCGTGCTGTGGCACAGCAAAGCAGAGCCCAGGCTAACGTCGCTGCTCTGAATGGAACAGAACCAGGCCAGCCATCGCTGCTGGTGGCAGCAGTAACTTTGAAGCACTGTCTGCTTTCTCCTGGCAGTGCTATTTGTGCGCTTACCTTTGATTTATATTTTTTTCAACGGCTCTGAATATCTTGGGTGTTGGGGGAGGCAGCTCTAAAAATAACTTTAGAGGCTGGTTATTTCCAAAGCCGTTATTTCTGTCTCTGCCTGTTTCTTTCCCTTCTGTAGCTAGTGGCTTTTTCTACTGCTGCAAGGCCTGGTTCACAGAGAAAATCATGTTTTCTGCTCTGTGCTAGTTCTTGCTCTGTTAGCAAACATGCTCTGGGTGTGGGTGATGGTGTGTGTGCAAGCAGCAGGTGCATGTGATTGCAGTTCTGGGTGAACGAGGTGGTGAAGCAGGAACACTGAGTCCAGATTGTACTAAAAAAATTAACACAAGCCTTTTGAAGGGTCAATCTCCACCATTTGGAAGTTGGAGCCACTCGGGTGCAGCTCTGCACAGAAGCTGCGTGCCAAAAAGTGTCTGCTCTTTGAACCAGCTGTGCTCAGAGGTGACAGTGGCTTGAGGAAGTCCCGTTGTCCCATTTCTCAGGCGTGTGCCAGAGGATGGCTCATTTTTAATGGTGAATCCCAGCAAGAACCCCAGCCACTGTTAGTGCCTTACCTCAAGTTCTGCTGCTGCGTGTGAAATGACCTCACCTGACAGATGTAGGGGCTGGTACAAGGGTTGTGTACGAAGACTCTCACTTGAATGGGTTATGATTGAAAAATGCTTCTGCTGCAGTTGTTGAGGGTACCTGTTAAATCTAATTTATCCTAATTGTTATGGTGTGGTGCTTTTCAGCATCTTTTTTTTTTTCCTAAGGTGACTCAGTTTTAGGCAGCTGTGCCTCTTATCACAGAGCAGCTGCCAAGCAGATTGCTGCCCTGCCTCCACATGCCATGAGTGTGCCAGTACTAGGGACCTGTGCGCTCTGCCTGCCCTGCCAGCAGTGAATGCCTCACTTTCCCATGGAATTGCAGGAGAGGCGCACAACAGGGCTGCTCCCAGGAGCTGTGGGAAGCAGCGTTACCCTTGGAGGTTTAAGCTCCAGTGTGTGCATAGTTGCTGTGCTCCAGTGGCTGCGTTGGGTGCTGCTCTTCTCGCTCCAGGTGCCCTGACTTTGTGCTGTGCCTCACACCTTCAGGCTTCTTTTCTTGGGAAGTTTATGCTCAGCTTGTTCCTGGCCTCCTGCAGCTTTCAGGCTTGATTGAGAAAAGGAAAAGATGGTGAGTGTGCGGCGTGTCACTGGTGTTTAATGGGCTGAGTGTATGGCCAAAGTGGAGGTGCCTCAGGCTGAGAGCCTGACTGTGGAATACTCCAAGCAGCTGCTCTCCCTGGGGAATTCCTAGAGCTGTGTGTTGCTTCTGGCCACTCTGGAGCAATAGAGCAGCTGCCTCATCTCTGGGACTGCAGCAAGTGCTTCCTGATCAGCGTGCACCGTAGGATGGTGAGTGCAGATCAGCTGGAGTCAGATTTGGCACTGTCACAGTGTAACTGGCACTAGCTGAGGTTGCTCCTGTGCGTCTCTGATTTGGATGTTGAGAACAAAACAACATGGATATTTAGAGGGTCCAGATCTTGTTCATATCATCCCTTCCAAACCCTGAGTGTGCTTCATCCCTGAAGGTGCAGCCGTAGCTGGTGTGTCACTGGATTGGCGGCCTGGGGTTGGTTTCTTTTGAGTGTGCCCCCGCACACGTGTGTGTGCTAATTGTGGCAGGCTGAAAGGCACCTCAGCTTGGGGGCTCTGCCTGAGCTGAAGGGCTGAGCAGCCTCCTAAGATGTGAGCAGGCTCCAGTGGAGAGGAGAACTTGACATGAGGGGAGATGAAAAGTGATCTCTCTGATCCAGGCTGTGCTCAGCATTCTGTGAAGCTGGGAATGCAGCTAGTGGTATCATGGATTTTCCAGTCTAGAAGGGATTTTATATATATATATATATATATACTTATGTGTATGTATGTATATGTTTTGGGGTTCACCTAGCAAGCTAAAAGCAAGGTTTTTATTGCTACAACGATGTCTTTTTTATAATGGCTTCTCTTATTTCTGCTAATTACTATGGTTCCAGCCACAAAAGAGCTTTCTTGTTCTAATTGGCCTCCTCCTGTTTCAATTCAGTTGTGTTGCTGTGTCACCATGGAGACAGTCGTGATGTCATGAGATGTGCCATCATTGAAAAGTGGCTGGGAGGCAGTTGCTCATGTTCCCCCTCACCCCATCCACCCCAGTAATCAATAGCTGGAGCAGAAAGCAGAACAGCTCAATAGGCTTCAGGGAAGATCTGGAGCTTTGAAATGAAGCCTGAATTACAGCTGTGATTTTAAGGCTGTTACCGGAGTGGTGATGGCAGAAAAGATCTCATATACCTTCCTTCTCAAAACTCTCTCCATCTCCTCGTGTGTTGTTGAGCTCGCTTAAATGCCAGGAAGCCCCAGATGTCCAGCAGTTGCTGTGCTGCTGCACTTGGGCCCTGCTGGCAAATGCTTGTGGTGCTAAAAACCCAGGCACCCACTGGGTCGCATCCTGGGCACAGCGCCGGGCTTGGTGCTGCTGGGCTGGCAGACAGGTACACGAGCTTTGTCAGCCCTGACATCAGTCAGAAAAGCTGGTGGTTCACCAGGGTGTGCCTTGGAAGAGCTTTTTTGGGGTCTCCTGCCTTTCCAGCACTTCTGAGACAGCTGTTTCCTCAGTGGAAAGCAGCCAGTGGGGTGAGCTGGGTGATGAGACCAGGCGAGCCAGCATGGTCTGCGTGAGCTCAGCAGAGGTGGGGATGCAGCAGAGACTTGGGCTTATTGCATGGCTTAATTCTACTCTTTGCCAAAACGATGGGGACGTCCCTCCTATTTCCTGAAACACCATGATTTGTCACCAAAACACTGTGAGGATGTATTCTGCTCTGTACTGTCTTTGCTGTGCTTTTGTCTTCAGCTTTATCTTTTTTACGTTATCTTTTTTTGTAGGGAGTCCAGTTGAGAGCATGGCACAGGGTACTCGATCCTCTGCCTTGAGCTATAATAGCCTGCTCAAATATTAACTAACTTCTTCCTGATTAATGGGAGGCGGCGTGGTGTTGGTGCCTGGCCTGGCAAGCAGGGAGCTGATGCTTTGCAGTTATTTCCTTGTTTTGATAGGGGGCTTTGTCATACCCATCACAGACACTCGTTACCCGGAGCTGTTCTGTTAGCAGCTCTCGGTATTAGGGGATGGACACGCGGGTTTCCCCTGTTTGTGGGGTGTCTCTGGGGGAGATTGGGGTGCTTTCCTAGTGCTGCGTGCTGGTCCCGCTGCTCAGCAGGGACCCCGTGCATGGCACCTGCGCAGTTTGGCTGGGGCCGCTCCAAGTTATCATCTCTCAGGGTTGACACTTCCTTGGCAAGTACATCAGCTCCCTTGAGCTTTGCTTGCTTTAAGCAACCTTGTATTCAGGCAAAAAGGACAGAACTTCATGTAATGTGGAAGCTGAAACAAGTTGACTTTTTCAGTGTGAGAGGGATTTTTGGCTGTTTTCCTGAAAAGATCAAAACTGTTTTCCAGCACTTCTGCTGACAGACTCATCTCTTTTTTTTCTAATTTTTTCTTCTGAATTGCTGGGTCTAAAGGATGAATGGCTACAACAGCTCACAGCATGAAGACAAAGGGTTTTTTCACCTTGTCTGCTCCCTTGAAACATTTGATATGTGTCCTGTTCAGGGGGGAAAAATGTGACTGAAAGGCCAGTTGCATTTGAATCATGTTAATTTATAGTACTGCTGTTTTTTAAAGTAGCTGCTGTCTGGCTAAAGATGCTAAAATCTGCTTTTTAACCAGCATTGCTTAAAACAACAGAGGGTAGAACATGTTTTCATTCTCTAGTGATACTGGTCACATCTGTCCTGGTGGCTGCAAGGCCATTCCAAGGCTACTTGGCTCTGACTTCCAGCACTCCAGTTACCGTAGAGGAGAAAATAACTGCGTGGAGGGCTGAGATTGACACTGCTTATGGCTGCAGTGGGCAGACAGAGGCTGTTCAGGAAAGGAGTTAAAAGCTCACCTACAAACTGTGCATGGTTTGTAGGTTTCGCTATATTGTAGCATATTTTCCATTTTCAGTGTGTGTAGAGAGCTACATCCATGGCAAGGGTGAGATGAAGTTTCCCTTAATACAGCAAAACAACCAATTCCCAAGTGTTTGGAGATTTCCATTAAAGGCTATGAATAGGTTGCTTCCTGGAAGGAAACTAGTCCTTCTGTCCTTACTCATGGGCTTGTCTAAACAGTTAACCTCATCAAATTCCTTTATTACATGAGCAAGTCATTGTGACATGGTTTATTCTCTCAGAATAAGACTGTGGAGTTCCTTATCCCCCAGATTTGAGCCCTAGAGGAGTAACTGTTACCTGCTTCCCCTTGCAGGGCTGCACAGACCCCCTTGGGCTGCAGTGCAAGTGTTTTAACCTTGCAAATGCATTGGGTGATGTCCTCTCCCCTGTGCCAAACCCATTCTGTGGGGACCTAGAGGTTCCTTGAAGCCCTCAGGTGAGCTCAGTTGGCCTCTGAAGAAGGAAAAGCTGAGGTGCCAGCCAAGGCAGGCTGAGTGCTCGAGGATGGGAACAGAAACATAAAACCTGATATTCTGCAAATTAATGTCGTGTCCTGCTGAGTTCTCTGAAATTCAGACCTGTCATTCAAACAAGTTTTAAAAGCCGTCTTTGTAGAAGATGGTCATTTACAAGATGGTGAGCAGTGTCCAGACTTGAAAGGGAAGAATGAGTAAGTGGACACTGACAATTTTGCAGAATAACTGCAAAAATATACGAGATACAGGGAAATGGCGTTCCTGCCTGAAAGATCAAGTAGTGAAAATTGCTACAAGTCTCTCTGGGCATCTTCCCAGCACTGAAGTTTCGGGCATTCTTGCAGCAGGAGCTGGTTCAGGGTTGTGACACTGAGTGCTTGTTCAGATTGCGAGTCAACAGATTGCTTGTCTCCAGGTCCTGGCTTGCAGCAGGCATCAAATTGTCTTGTGTGATCTCTGATAAAGGCTGTGAAACGAGAGCTGCCTGATCCTGTTGCAGCCATGGCCTGGTGTACTCACAGGTGACAGCTCCTGCAAGCATCACCCAGAGACGGAGGTTAACAAATATGGATTTGTGCTCAAAGCAAACAGGAGAGGCTGCAGAGCTGGCAGATGATCTTAAGCAGATGAGTAGAAAAGTGAAGTTACTCAATGTGTGGAAGCCTCAGGTTCCCATCTGGGCAAGCTGCCACCCAGAGCAGGACTTTTCCCTTGGTGCCTCTTTGCCTCTTGGTAACTGGACAGTGAGTGGTGAAAGACAAGAGAGTCCTTCCTGCTGCTTTGGAGAGAAATGCATTTGCTCTCTGTGCCGTCTGTGCTTTTCTAAGCCCTCAGCAGAAGGAAGAGACCTCAGTGAGCCAAGGTGTCTGTGCCTGAACTCTTTACACTCACCGAACTCTGTGTACTGATGTGGGGCGAGCACAGAGTGGGCAAGGGTGGCACTTGGCTGCTTTCAGTCTTAAAGGTCTCCTTGTCCAGCCAGTGACAAACCTCAGAGCTGTGAATCACTTGCGTGTCAGTAGTATTTGCATATTTTAGGCAGACTTGCTGCACTGTGTGTTGTGCAACGCTGTGAGAAACTTTGAAGCTCGGAGGGAAGCACAGCTGGCAGTGCTGTCAGACACCTCTGTGCTCCTGGTGCTGAAAGCTGAGCTGGCAGTTTAACTCTGTTCGGGCTGACTGGTGCTCATCCTGTTGGCAGGATTGCCAGAACCTTGGGAATGGCTGGTAAACTGGAAAGCCTGCACACCTGGCCACAGAGGCAGAGCAGCCTGGGCTGGTGGAAGGTGTCCCTGCCGGTGGCAGGGGGGTGGAACTGGATGGTCTTTAAGGTCCTTTGCAACCCAAATCTTTCTGGGATTCTGAGTCACCTCCAGAAGCCATAACCTATGCTTAAGCCCATGCCCAGGTTTTCCAAGTCCTTTGAGGTTTCCCTGGAGAGGAAGTGTATTCAGGGGGAGGCTGGCCTGTGCTGGTTTGGGAATACCTGTGTGTGGTCTGCTGCACCATGGGCACCCCTAAGCTCACCTGCCCACGTGTTCTCTCTGTGCACTTGGCTTCAGGTTACCAACAGACTTCTTCACCTGAAGGAGCAGTGGCTGCTGTTCGATTGGCCTCTTGTGCTGAGGTTCTGTGAGCCATCCGTCTGTACCACAGCTGATTCCTGCCAGACCTGGCCCTGCTCTTGCAGCGTGGCGCTCATGGCTGCCTAGATTTGGAGCTGGCCTTGTGTGACACGTCAAGGTCCAGTGCACAGGCTCGGAAGGCTGCCAGGGAGTTCTCTTGCTGGGAAGCACTGACTGCAGCTCTGAACTCTTGGTTGCTGTTTTCCTCCATCTCTAAGTGGTGAAGGTCAGAGTTGGGGTTTTCAAGTAGCTACACTCAGAAATGTAGGAAGGAAATAGTCCAGCAGGGAGCTGCTGAAGGGGGAACTCTGCATGTTCTGCAGTGGAACTTGTACATATGGGAACTCTGGTCTCTGCACAGTTTCTGCATGTTCCAGTAACTAAAAATTGAAGGTAGAACTCATTTTTCCTCTTGCAGGTGAGGTTTATGAATAAATTCCTTAGCTGGCTTTATGGTGAACTCTCACTGATAGCACAAGCAATTTCCTTAGTGAAACAAGTGAATTTCCTTAGTAAGAGGTTTCTGATTGGGAGGTCTGATTTTTCTAGTATTGATAAAGCAGAGTGCTTAATACATCTGAACTGCTACCTGATATCCTGGTATTTAGGCACCAGGGCATGAAAATCTGGGCCCATGTTCTCAAACATACAGGAAGTGATTCTTCAAGCAGTGATTCCAGCTCTGCACCTGCTCCTCAGAGTGCAGCTGCTTTATGGTGTGTGCTGGTGCTGTGCTTGTGTTTCTGGTCTTGAGGGGCAGCAGGTGCTTGTTGCTCACCTTGGTGGGCTGCACAGGGATCCCCACAGTGCTCACTAGCAGGAAGGGGGACAGGGATGGGTCATAATAATGTAGGGGAACCTACACTTAGTAGTGGTTTGGGGGTTTTTGAAGTGTGGTCTCTCTCCAGAGTTCCAGGTTGTGCCTTCTGGTTTGCTCAGTTTGTCTTCTTGTTCTCTAGTACCTCCAGGGAGCCAAGAGGTCAACATCCCTCTGTCCAGGGGCTGCGCTCTCCGAATGCCCGTGGGACATGGCAGGACAAAGTCTGACTTAAACCTGCCACAGCCAGACTGAGGGCTCTCCACCTGCAGAAGCAATTATTATTCCGTGGCATTGCTCTTTGCACTTTATTGCTCTTACACCTAACTAAGGGCTGTTCTGATCCTTACAGAGAATAGACATTGTACGTGGAAAATCTAAATGTCAAATAGCTGGAGTGTTTTGAAACCCCTGACATCTGGTGTGCAAGAACCAAAGCCTAAAGCACAGTGGTTCATTCTGGCAGGGGCTGCTGAATGAAACCATAACGCAGTTCTCTCCTTAGAATCCTGAGAGCATTGTTCCTCTGGTAACAGCCTGGATAAGGAACTGCAGGATCGTTTGCTCACGGGAGCCCATCTCTAGCTTTAGGAAGTGCTGCATGTGTTGAGGAGGTGGGGAACCGCTCAGTCTGCCTGGATAGGCAAAGGACAGGCATCCTGGGATGGAACTGATGGAAGAAAAGGCAGCCTGGTAAGGCGAGGCTTCCAGCGATCATGTGAATTCATACCCTGTTAAAATCTCCCCTAAATCATGTTCATACTGTAAGATCACTGCAGAAGAGAGAAAGAGAAAGCTCAGGCTGAAGTCCTTAAGACAAATTCCAGGGTGCTTTTAGTTTAGAAGGGGGTACTCAGCCTCCCAGTCCATTCTTGACTACTCAGTGAAATGCTGTGTGCACATCTGTGCCTGCAGAACTGGGGTGCACTGGTGTTCCTGTGGAAAATTCACCAGCTTAGCCAAAGCTCCCAGTTAGTTATATCAACATGTTTCCTTCAGCACTGCCGTAGCATTGAACTCTGTCCCTGAATTCTGAACAGGGAGCACGTCTGGAACACTCAAACTGAATAGTCCTGGGGGGAGATGTTGTGCCAGGCATGTATCCTGCCAGACAGCAGGCTGGGAGGGTGTGCTGGATTTGGGATGTCAGCCTGGCTCTCGGCCGGTACTTAATCTAGCACAATACTAATATTTGTATTGCTAATGGGAACGTGCATGGGTCTAGAGAAAACAAAAGTTACCTGCATCTTCTGTCCTTCATGAGTGGAATGTTAACAGAGCTTGGACCCGAGCCCCCCAGCTCCCCGCATCGGGTGGGGGCTGTGTGTGCTCATCTGGCACCTGGGCATGGGCAGTGGCTGCTCAGCACCAAGGGGGTCACGTGAAGGTGGGAGGAAAAGAGCCCTGGCTGTGCTGTTCCCAGCTCCGAGCTCTGCTGCTGTCCCTGGGCTCTGTGGCAGTGCCACTCGTGTGGCAGTGCGGAGAGCAAGCACAGTTGTGTTCTGTATTGTGCCACCCTAGTCCTGGGCTGCTCCCAGTTTCCCTTTGAGCTCAGCAGGGGTGGCTGCTGTCCCTGTCCACGGATCCCACCACGCGAGTGCTGGCAGTGTTACCCTGCGCAGAACACCTATGGTCAGTGTTGCCCCGTGGTGCTGGAGAGCTGCCAGGGCAGCCACATCCTGCTGCAGTCAGGAGGCTGAGCTGGCCTGAGCTCTGTCCCAGGGCTGGCCTGTGTGTCTGTAAGGTGACTCACTGCTGTTACACCCTCTCCCCACGGATAAGGCATTCCTGCTATGGGGAGAAGGAGGCCCAGCTTCCACCAGGCTCTAGAGCAGCTGAGTCAGATGTCTTGTCAATTAATGTAATTAGCAATTAGCTGAGGAAATACCTCCTGTAACTGTCTTCGTGGTTGTCTGTTAGTGGCCAGGTTAGGAGGGGACAGTCCTGTGGTACCCAAGGGAGGTGGCACCTCACAGATTCTCCCAGGTGTGTTGCAGCACAAGCTGCTGACATTGCAGTCCGTACAAATTTCCTGACGGAGATGATGCAAACTGCTGCGAGCTTGCAGTGAAATAACCCTGCAAGTGCTCTGCTGCTCCCTCCAAGCCTACTCACATCGATGTTCCCACAATTAGATAACTGGCCACGCATCTGTTTACAAAGCAGTATCCAAAATAACGTGTTGCTGTTTTGTTTCCTCAGCTGGGCTGTGTCTCATGGTTACAGCTAAAGAATGAATCCCTTGCTAAAAGGGGGTTGTTGTTCTTTTGGTTGTTTTCTATGGCTGCTTTAATGCAAAGTTGTCTTCCCCATCGCAAGCCCTGGGCTTGTAGGTATGAAGCTTGTCTGCTGTCATCTCATAGGCATCCTGTGTCTGCTGCATGTCTGGGACAGGAATAGAAACAGCCCTGAGAACAGGATTCGTTGTTGGTGTGATGGTGGTGCTGGAGGCACCAGCCGTAGCATGTGGGGAATGGGCACTGTGGGAAGGGCTGGCCACGCTGCTCTGCCTCCCTGAAAGGCCACAAGAGGCTAATCCCAGAGCAGCTGGCACCTCCAGTGGGTTTGGGATGCTCCTGGAGCAGGTGGAGCCCCACTCTTCAGCAGTGTGGGGGCCCTGCGGGGCTGTGGCTGCAGGGCAGCAGCTCTTTGGGCCCTCTGTGTTTCTGGGGTGCACCAGCCGCCTCGGACTGGGGTCCAGGCACAGGCTGGAGCAGGCAGGAGCTGCCAGCTCTTCACCAGTTGTGTGCCATTGGAAACACAAGAAGTCAGACACGAAAATTAAAGGCACTTACTTGTTGTCCCACCTCTTTGCTTGCTGCAGTTTACCATTAATTTATCTTCAGAAGTGTTTGTGGTTGATTTTGGCCTTGGAAAGGATGTTGGGGGATAAAGGGCATTTTTTCCTCTTGCTGTCATATAGTGACAGAGCTGAGAGCAATCTTTTTTTGGGGGATATTGAGGAGGACAATTATTCCTGCAGTATGAGCTCCAGGTCCCCAGTAACCTGGGCTGCAACGGGAGTTTAAGCCCTCCCTGTTTCCAGCACTGGACCGGACTTCTCCCCGCTGGATTGGTCTCTTGCTGACAGCAAGTTCACAGTGTTCGTCCTGCCTGGCTCCCAGAGCCCTACAGAGGAGATGTCTGGTGGAGTCATCCTGTTCCACTGACCTTCATCTTCAGTCAGTATCCACTGTGTCTGTCTTGAGGCTTCTGACACGGCCCAGATCCAAGAAACTTGACTGGGCAGTGCTTCCTCTGAAACTGGGCCTCTGCTACGTAAACAACCCGAAGGTTTTCTTGAAAGTGCTTTCCAGGAAAACGTAGCAGCAGGGATTGGGTGGGTTTGTTTCCCAGTGTGGTGTCACAGACATCACAGGTGACCCCAAGTGCACAGTCCCTGTACAGGTGACACTGGGACCACTGTATGTGCTGAGGGTCTGTGCCTGGGTGTGCTCTGTGCTTCACCCTGGAGTGCCAAGGGCAGAGCAGTGTCCTTCTGTCCTTCCCAGCCACGTCCCCCCACAGTGGCACCGTGTTCTGGTGTATTTTGCCGCAGTCTGATGGAGGATTCCTTCTGGCAAACAAACCCCTTGAGCAGATAGTCGGAGACCTGCTCCTTGATCCCACCCTTGTATCCCACAAGCTCAGTGCTGCTCTGGGGCTGTGTCTGTGCTCACTGTTGGGTTATTTTTGGCTGGTGGTTCTTGTTTCATGAGGCCACTTCAGGTGAAAGCACTTGCTGGACTAACCCCAAGTAGCTGACACAGTCAGTCTGTCCTGGGAGGCCACAGTAGCTGTTCTCAGCAATGCCTTTGAGCTGAACGCAGCAGAGGCCGAGCTAGTGACTACCCTGGAAAGCCCTGCATCCAAAGATTGGCATTTCGCTATTCCTAGGAATTTCATCCTCCAGCTGGTCTGGGGGTTGGACAACTGGCACGACAAGGAGTGGCTGCTTGAATGCAATAATGCATTCCAAGTCTAAAATTGTTCTCAGGCCAAGTGTGGGGAGATGGCCAAGTGGAAGAATAACTCCAGCCCTGGGCAATCTTCGCAGTTTGGCTGGGATTTTCAGAGAAGCGTAGAGGTGGGATTTTTCCCGGAGAACTGACGGCAGCGTCCTTTCCTTGGTGTGTCAGCTCTTGGTAGTCAGGTTTTAGAAATCTTGAGCTGGTTCTCTCCAAAACCATTTTGGCCTTGGTTGGCTGAGGAGGTGTCTGCAAGGAGCAGTTTGATTTGTTCCCTCCATCTGCCCTTGCAGGAAGAACTTGCCCTGTGTGCTTTGGAGCTGTAGCAGCTGCCAGAGCCCTGGGACGTGGGCTGGGAGCAAGGGGAAGGGGTGGGCATGGACGTGGTTAGAACATCACCAGCCTGCTGAACCTCTGAGTGCGTTCAAAGGCTGGCACACAGCTCTTGAGCAGGGTTGTAACTCTGAAGACCTGTAGCAAAAGCCCCATAAATTCCTATCTGGAACGTCACTTGGACTGATGTTTTCTGTTAGATTGCCTCCAGCAGATCCCACATTTTTGCTGTGGCCCCGCTGTACTTCCTGGTTAGGTCACTAGAGCTGACAAAGGTGCTTGTTTGCGGCAGGGGCTTTGCATTCCTGAGCCCCAGTGCTCCTTGTGGTGCCTGCCGTGGGTGCAGGTGCCTGAGAGCCCTGTGGAACATGCTGGGAGGGAGAACTGAAGGTGAGCAGGAAGACGCAGCGTTATGGGTAGGCATCTTTCAAGGCTGCTCGTGATGTGTTCAGAGCTCCTTGGACTGTGGAATAGCTGGGCTGATGTGTTTCCCAGCAGGCTCTGGAGGCCCTTCAGGCTCTAGGAGACAAGTGAACACTGTTTTGTGGGAAGGTCCCATTGCTGTGCTTGAGCAAGGACTGGCTTCTTCTAAAGACACGTCTGGTAAACTGTCTCTTGCGGGAATACCTTCAAAACAGTCTGGCTGGGTCATTCTCATCACCTTTCTTCAGCCACTCTAAATCCCTTGTTACCTGCTCCCTCCCCTGCCATTCACCCTCTACCATCCAGTGCCAAGCCACAGATGAGGAAAGGCAAAAATGCCTCTGCTTCACCTGCTGGTTGGTACTTGGCATTTACAGGTGAAGTTCTGGGAGGAAGCTTTTTGGAATATCCTGCAGAACACCCTAAGATTTCTGGATTTGGTGTGGACGGTATTTCTTTTGTAGCTGGAGTTACACAACTGCTGAGTTGAACGGAGTGGAGGGAGAGGAGATCACTCATTTGGAAACAGGAATAAATATAAGCAAGGTGGGAACTGAAGCCAAGAAGGCTTTTGGCACACAGCTTCCAAGGCAGGAAAATGCTCTGTTCACGGTGAGCAGGTTCCTGAAAGCAGCAGGGAACGCTCCGGTGACGTTTAATGCTTTTGCTGGAGGCTGGGGTTTACTGATAATCCTCCTTGGAAGGCCAGGGAGTCATTGTCACATTCTGAATTCCAGACAGCGGGACAGAAGGGAGTAGGTCCCAATGCCATGGGAACAGCATGACTAAGCCAGTGCCTTCAGCTCTGTGGCCTAAAACTGAATGTGTTCACTAGATGTGGTGAATAGAGCTGTGCTCTGGCCTCTCCCCATGTCCCTTTCCTAGTTAATAGTCTCAGATCCTTGGAATACCTTCGTGGCAGGTTGTGCAGGCTGGAGGGGCCGGGTGTGTGGGCAAACAGGTACTGCACCCCTGAATCCAGACCTGCTGCCCGTACTTGTGGCTAAGTGGTGGTCTGGGCTCTGAACTTGAAAGCTTATGGGGACTCTTCAGGCCTGTGAACCAGGAATGTGGCGTTTTGGAGCCTGCAGGAAAAGCAGAGCGAGCTGTGAAGATGCAGACTTGGTGGTGGCTGGAAGCTATGTAGGTCACAGATACTGGCGCCTCAGATGTGCTTGGAGAAGGCTCTGCGTGCGCGCCTGGGATCTGTTGTGCTCTTTGATTTCAGAGCTGGAGCTGCACAGTGGCTCTTTTGTCAGATGCCTGCTCGATTCCTGAGGTGAAGTATTCCAGAAAGTGCCGGGTTTGCTCCGGATACCCCCTCCCTTGGGGTGCCCATTGTTCAGGGAGTGCTTGTGATACTTGAAATTCTTAGGGAATCAGAGCTGGGGGCTCTTGGCCTCTGGGAGAACAGTGTGGGCACTGGGGACACATGGCACTGCTCCTCCGTGTGCCTCTGTCACCAGGGAGGAAAGCTCTGTGCTCTGCAGGGTCCATGGTTAGTTCAGGTGGGAGCCCGTGGCAATCCAAGCAGTGAGCACAGCTTTCCAAAGCTTCCTGGCACCCTACCCAAAGGGAATAAAAGGTTGGAATATTTGCTTAATTGCCTGCTCTGAGTCTGAGGACTTCCCTTCCTCTCCAGATCAGACCAGACTGTGCTGCAACAGCTGAACCACTGTCAAATTTAATGCTAATGGAGAGGGAGCAGCCTGCCACAGCCTTTTCTGTGTTTGTTCATGTGATTTCTTTAAATCTTATGGATAATGCCATGTTAAACAGTGAAATAGAATATGGAGCAGCTTTCTCTAGCAAGCAAAGCTTGTCCTGTGCCTCAGCCAACAGAAGTTTCCCAGCAATTTTGACTTTGATTCTTCAGTATTAGCATAATGTTGCCACATCTTGGTTTGTACATACTTAAGGGAGGAAATAGCTTCAATTGAATCTGGCTGTTAAAACCTCTTGATGATTGTAGCTTTGAAGATGTAAATCTTGGATGCTGGCTGCCTGACAGCCACTGTCCAAGTGGAAAGAGTGTTGACTAAAGGCTGGAATTTTTCACTGGGAGATGAGTCCAGCCCGATGCCTTCCCATCTCCCAGGAGCACAGACTGTTTGGTGCTGTCTCCTCAGCTGCTGACACATGTGCTTTCCCTGGCCCTATGGCTACAGGGTGGGGTTTGTTTTCAGCTTACAAAGAATCCCTCGTCATCTGGGTGTGGGGAGGGTTTTTCATAATGTCCTGGGAAAACCACCTCTGCTGCTCCTGGTGGCATCACTGAGTGCTTGCCCGTGCCTAAAACAGCGGAATATCTTCCTGTGATCGAGGGAGAGTAGCAGATTTCCTGCCTCAGGTAAAATTTGGGATACGGTACCTGAAAACTCTGATAAAAATCCTGGTGCTGAACAAAGCGATGGAGAAATTAATTCTTACCTTGAGGGGGGTTTTGTTGGCAGCGATGGTGGCAATTTCTCAGAATTTTGGGTAGGCTACAGAATTGTCAGCTGCTTCTGTTCTTGGGGATGGAGCAGTTCCCTGGGAGCCCCGTTTGTGCTGGGGAACTCAGCGACTGCTGCCATCAGCACAGGCCTGTTCCTGTTATCACACTCTGTGCTGACAAGCTGCTGGCTGCCATCGGTGTTTTCAGCACCCTCTTGGCCAGCTCTTCTGTGAACAGTGTTTAGTGGCACACTTAAAATGATGGTAACCCCTCCACCCCGCTTCCAGGACTGTCCACCGGTGGGAATGTGCCAGTAATGCCTCAGCAACCGGGCAGTGTTTGCAAAACCTTCCGTGTACCACGCTGGAGGCTTGGTCGCCCAAAGCTTTGGGTGTGATTCTGCTGTAGGGGAGCAACTCCTTTTCCTGGAGCTGTCAAAAAGTCCTGGACAAAGTGGTTGCTGGTGGGCTGGGGGGAGGTCCCTGGGCTGAGAGGGAGGCGTGTGGGGAGTCCCACAGAGTCACAGTGCCGTTTGTGCCACGCTGGACTGACACACTCGCCTTTCTGAGATGGCAAGGCTTGGGTTATTGCACTTATTTTTGTGCTCAAGGTGCAGCTTGCTGCCTGTGCACAGAGAACTTGAGATGTGTCTCCTGAGACACGTGAGCAAATGCTTGGGAATGACTGGATTTGGGGCTTCAGCAATCAGCATAACCTAAAATAGCCCGTTTGAGCTGCTGAGCTCTGACATAGACAAGAAGAGATTCGGCTTGCCATGGTTTCCAGCCATTTCTGGCCATATGGATTTTGACTGGCTGTGACTTTGAGGAGGTGTGTTGAGATTCCCTGGACTTCTGCAGTGGCAGGGAAGCGAGTTAAAAGCATCCACATATGCCATCCTCCGAGTGATGTGGCAGTGCATGAAGTGAAGTGATGGTGAAGGGAGAGGATGTCTCACGCAGTGCCTCATTAGCTGGTGGAACTTACTTCTGCAGGAGATTCTAGAAACTGCTAGCTTGGAGGAAAACTAAAAAGACCTTCCTAATTATGCTAAACACTTTGATGCTTAACGCTAATACCCTCGGTGCACTTAGAAGTGGCTGCAGCAGTGGGTACGTGGAGGATTTGCTATCATTCCTTACGTGTCCCCTCCCAAGGCATCCCCCGCTCCCTGCAGTTTGCTGCCTTGCAGAGCAGCCGGGTAACATCCCATGTGGAGGAGGGATAGGGGAGCAGCCTGTGACCTGGTGGCACTGGCTAATTCCTGTCTGGTTCACATTTATGCCCTAATTCCATGTCTGTGCTGGATAACCCTGAGCAAACCTTGCAGAAAGGGCAGCGCTGAACAGGGAGAGGGGTGCAGGGACTGGTCACTGCTGCGGGATAGGAATTCTGTGACACCCAGTTCCCTTCCCCTCTCTGCCTGTTATCCATGGTCTGGGATGTCCCATGCCTCTCTCCTGGAGACACTCAGGGCTGCAGAGCCCAAACCAGCCCAGACACAAAGCTGCAGCTGGCAGAACAGACCTTGCAGTCCCAGAGCAGCAGAATTGGCATTTTGGGACTGCCACAGTGAGTGTTTAAAGCAAGGAGGGTTGGGGCCTGCCTGCAATAAGTGCTGCTCCTGAGAAGTACTCTCTGGAATGCAAATCTCTAGATATCTTCAGTTGTGTTTTCCCTCTCCTGTTCTGCTAGCAGGTCCCTCTTGTCTCTGACGTGCTGGCTGATGGTGTTACAGCTGCCCTGGGCGCTGCAAGGTTGTGCTGCTGCACTGACCACCTGTGTGTGTGGTCAAGTCCAGTGGACATTTCCTTGTGCTGCTGCTGAGCTTTTATTTGCCACATCAGGGTGAGATGCTGCAGGCACAGGTCCCTGCATCAGGAGGATGAAGTGGATGATGCTTCAGTGCATCAGCAGAAAGGATTGCTGCTCCTGTTGTGGCAGCACCTTTCAGCACAGCTTGTCTCGCTGTCTGAGGAGCTTTTGGCTGATACGTGGTCACTAAGCTGTGGTCCATATAGTTCTGAAGTGGTCTTGGTATCCCCTGGAGCCCTGGGAGTGGAGTGGTGGGGTGCTGAGCTGCTGGGCAGGCTCTGTGAGATGCTGTGTGCTCCAGTCTGTCCAGTCTTGCGTTCTCTTACCTGCCACTGGCTGCAGGAAACTCCATGTCATCTGTTCCAGTGCCAGGGGCTGACGGAAGTGCCTGCTCTCTCTAGAAATCCTCTGCAGCACGGGTGGATCAGAGCTGAGCCCCTTCCTGATGGCCCTTCCTGAAGGGCTGCTCTGTGCAGATGTGTAGGCAGGGTATCTGCAGGGCTTCCTTGCCTTCTGCAGAGGCAGGACACATGGCAGCGTGGGTTCTCTGTGTTCCCTATTCCCCTGTTCCTGGTTCCTGTGTGCACAGAAAGGTTTCAACCCCTATCCTGGCACCCCCACTCTGCCACAGCCAGGGCCCTGCTCCCTCCCCCTGTGCCTGCCATGCCTCAGGCCGGGGTCAGAGCCCTCTGGAGCTGTGAGTGAGGAGGTCCTGAAGTGAGGAGGAGGTGTCTGTAGCAAACAGGCTGCTGGCTGATGCAGCAAGCCCTGGGCCTCATGGCTTGCTAAGGGCCACATGGCCCTTAGCACTGTGGGACCCCATTTCTGCATCCTCTGCACAAAGGCCAGCAGGGAGAAATGGTGTGGCTTTAAAGCCCAGCTGGGCTCCTGTTGCCCAGAGCTTTCCACTCCTATGAAACCTGCCATGGGATTAGAATTCCACTGGCCCCCTTCTCCCACGGCCTCTGCTCACCATCGTGTGCCGCAGGGTGCCCGTGGCCAGGAGCCTGGCTGGGGAAGGGCTGTGCATGGCCACAGGGATAGGGCTCCAGGCCTGCCTGGGTGGGCTCTCAGCTGCTCTGGCAGCCCTGGCTGTGCTGGAGGGGCCAGGCAGGATCTGGCAGCAGGAGGAATCACTGGTGACTCTGTTGTGCCCACCTGACAGGACGGTCCAGGTGCTGCTGGGGACTCTGGTGCTGCATTCCTGGTGCAGGGTCCTGGGCTGGGTGGACACCAGGAGTGTGGTTGTTGATCAGAGATCCCAGGGCTCTGTGAGCTTGGGCTCCCACTAAGCCTGCTGCTTCATCTCTTCGGTGTGCAAAGTCCTCATTAGTGAGGGTTTTTGAGGGGATGAGCACATCCTGAGTCCCAGCACGGAGCAAAGCAGCACTGAACTGATGGACCACCCTTCAGTCCAGCCCCTCTGTGGAAAAAGTGTGTGCCAGCACTAAACGGGCAGTGAGCTGGTAAGGGACCCCGTCCCTGGGGATCAGGCACCCCCCCCATCAGAGATGCACTCCTGGCACTGGGCTCATGGCTTTTCTCTTCCCAGTCAGTGACTTACTGAGGCAGAATGGTTGGGTTTGGGGACCTTGGTGGTTGTTAATGAATTGACCTCTGGGGCAGGGAGAGGCAGGGAATGCTCCTTTTGGCTGCTGCCCTGTGCTGGCTGGGTTGGAGATCTGTCTGAGCCCCCAGGACAGAAGGACACTGGCTGGATGTGTGGCTGGACCAGGGCGGAGCTGCTCACCATGGCTACAGCTCGCTTTAAAACCCCTGACAATGGCTTTGGGGAGGGTGGGGAGAAATCACAGTGTCTCCTCTAGCACACACAGCAGCCCCAGTGTCAGCTGCTGCAGCTGGGTTTGGGAGGGCCTGTGGCTGGCGTCCCCTGCAGCATCTGCTGTGTCCCTGCTGACTCTGCAGCAGGCTGTGCTGAAAGGAGGGATGGCCAGATCTGCCAGCAGGGTGAGGTACCCTATTTTTAACCCCCAGCATTCTTGGGGGGTGTCTTCTGTTGCTTCATGGCTCTTTTAAATTTGTGACCTTCTATAAGGGGCTTTTTTTTTTTTTTTTTACAAAAGCAACCTGCCTTGCCTTCCCAGTGTAATAGTTCTCAGTGTATCAGTGCTCATTATCATTTCTGTGCTCAGGAATTCCAAATTGGAGCATCTCCATGATGCTTAAACTTCTGGTACACTGAAAAATCCAAAGTCCCTCATGTAAAGAGTTCACAGCCCTCAGCCTTTCCTGCTCTGGTTAAATGTCCCCTCCCAAAGTACAGGGTCTGTGATTAGAACTGGCTGCTGGGGCTCATGCAGCCCTGAGTGCCCCCGTGCCTGCCCCAGGCATCCCTGGTCACCCTGCGTGGTGGCTCTGAGGTGACATGGGCTGCAGCTCTCCCTAAGGACATCTCAGTCACGGTTGACCAGAGAACAGAAATGGTTGTGCGGAGCATTGTGTGGTGGATTTCTGGATGAGAGCTCTACTGTTAGTCTACAAACACACAGCTGATGTTCAGAGCGAGCCCTTTGCTTCTGTATTTGCTTCTGACTGCAACATTTGAGAGATGCTGCCTTGAGTTTGAGGTCCTTTTTCTGCAGGTGTGTCCAGTTCTTTCATTTCAGTGATACGCAGGAACTTGCTGTACTTGGCAGTGGTCAGGTAAGTGCAGGGCAGTCCCTTTTTCCTAAAGCCAAGTACCAGATGGATACATGGGTGATAAAATACTGTCCTGCCAGCAGAGCCTTTGGGGTGTACAGGAGTGCTGTGAGCAGGGTGTGCTGGACCCGAACAGGAGCAAGGGGTAACAAATGTCTGGCAGCTGTGTGCTGGCTGCAGCAGCACTTGGAAGCGTCTCCCAGCTGGGCAGCAAAGACCTGTTGGCACAGGTCTGCTCAGTGCTGTGACGGCCTCTCTGGCTGCTCAGGGAGGGCTTCGAGGAAGGCATTTGCTTAAAGCTAAGATGTTATTTCTTTGTGTAACAACATGCCAGATAGCTGAAACGCAGTCTGCAAGCCCGGTACAGGCTGTGCCAAGGGGGAGCTGCAGCGAGGGTCAGGCACGTGTGGGGCTGGGTGGAGGCTGCTCCCAGAGGAGCCTGCGTGGGAGCAGTGCTGCTCAGGAAGGGCATCTCCCCGCTCTGTGCTTATCTCACGAGTGACTTGATGCTGTTCAGGGGGAAGTAGCCACTTCCCATGGGTCAGGAAAAGTGACTGGGGTGTAATTCTAAGTGAGGGCTGCTCTTCTTCCGTAGCTGCTGGTGGGAACAGCTGCAGTGGTCAGAGTGACACTCCTGCCTTGGAGTGTCCGGGTGTGACCCCAGCCTGCTGCCCCTCACCTCTCCTTGGTCCCTGCTGCGGACCCAGGTGTCCTTTGCTGTGCTCCCTAACACTGCTGGGGTGCTCCTGCCTCTGCCTGGAGTCCTGGGGAGCTCTGTCCTGTGACTCACAAGCACAGCCTGCCTTGTGTACGGGCCCTGTGACGAGCAGAAACAGCTGGTGAAGCGTTCACGGCGTTCCTCGGGATCGTCTGAGAGTGAAAGGGCTCTGCTGGGCTGGTCGCTCTGCAGGGCTCCATGGGCACCACCACGGAGGTGGCACGTGGTTTGGGCTGTGCTGTGGGGAGCTGCTTGCGCCAGGATGCTGCTGCTCCTGGGGTCACCCCACAGCTTGGAGGGAGGACTGGCAGGAGAGCCCACGGCGCTGCCCCGGCTCCCACAGCCCACTCGTGGTTACCATCAGGTGTCTCTTACCTCTATGTAGTGCCATGGTGAGATTTTAGTTTTTCAAAGATCGCTGCTACTGAGATTTACAAAGGGGAAGCACTGAGGCAGGAGGTATTTATAGCATTTCCATGAACTGCCTCTCTGAACAAGTGCAGTCACTTGACTTCGCTTTCCAGGAGTTTTGTTTAACCACTGTAAAACTTCTTTTAAATCTCCTCCAGCAGTCTAAAGACAGTCATTCTGTCAGAGCAAGAGGTGGCATCTTCACAGGCGTTTCCCATCATGTCTAGATGGAAATATATGGGAGCCATGTGACTTTTCACATGGGCAGATAGTGACAGGACAAGCAGAATTGTTTTAAAGAGGAGAGATTTAGATTAGGAAAAAAATCATCTCTGTGAGGGTGGGGAGGCCCTGGCACAGGGTGCTCAGAGCAGCTGTGGCTGCCCCTGGATCCCTGGAAGTGCCCAAGGCCAGGGTGGATGGGGCTTGGAGCAACCTGGGATAGTGGAAGGTGTCCCTGTCCATGGCAGGGGGTGGAAAAAAGATGAGCTTTAAGGTCCCTCCAACCCAAGTGTCTGCGATTGCTGACTTGTAGGATTTTCCTGTTGACTAACAAAATTTGGTTAGGTTTCTCAGCAGTGCCTCTCACTGGTGCAGGTATCTTGACCTTCATTGTGCAGAAGGAGAAAAATCAGGTCTGAAGTGACTGTTGTGAACCATAAAATCCATGTGTCCATGTTGTCTTCAGTACGAGTTGTCACTGGGGCTCATTTTCACTTGGACTCTCTACAAATAAAACATCCTACAGTTCATTACAGCGCCAACCTTGAAGTGTTCCTCGAGCTGATGAAAATCAGAGATCAGGTCACTTGGAATGCAGCTGTTCCAGTTCCCTTTGCTATTGGAAACTGCCTCCCAAAGCAGCTCCTTCCAGCCGGGAGACCCTGTGGCAAAGGCCAGCCCAAAGCCCTGCAGCTGGAATCTCCCAGGGGATAAAGCCACTGATGCCATTTGCTGCAAGATGATTCTGTGGTTGTTTTTATTTAAAAGGCAAATGAGCTTGTCTTGTAGGAGAGATTATTTCAGAGTGTTCTGCTTCATGTGTGAGGAAATGAGGTCGTTCCTCCAGCCCTTCCCATGGGGAAAGGGGGATGCATGGAGCAGGACAGGGATAGCAGCCAGCACTGCTGATGTTTGAGGGCAGGGGAACCCGCCTCTGCAGCTCACTGTGGCTGGGGGCCTTTGAGGTGACCTAACAAAAATAAGGATGGTTTGAGTGGGTCTCTGAAGTTCCTGGAATGATTGGAAATGTCACCAGGCTGTATTGAATCAGCAATAGCAGCAGAACACTTCAGGCCAGACACACTTGAGGGCAATTGTGGTGCTTAAATCTGACCCCAAATACCTTGGCTGTGCTGCCAGGTACTGAGCAGGTACCAGCCTGGTGGAGTGGGAACAGGGGCTGGATTTCACGTTCTCTTATGACTCTACTTCTAGTCTTCAAAGAAGGAAACGCCTCTGGAAGGAGAGGGAGAGGATCCCAGCATGCCCAGCTGGTTTCTGAGGGTCCAGTGTAAGGCTCTGCAAACAGCTCCTCTGCCCAGGGCTGCATCCTTGGGGGTTGCCCAAGCCCCTGAGGGCAGGTGCAAGGTGCTAATTTGGAAACATGCTGCTTTCAAAAAATAATTACAGAAGAAAGCCTATAAACAAACATCCTCCTCCCCAAAATCAATCATGCACAGCATGCTGTGAATTCCAACTGCTTGCTGAAATAAGCCTTAGAAGATCCTGTGAGCAGGAAGAGCCTAGTGCTGCAAAACTGGAAGCTTAAGCATGCCTTCCATGTTCTCCTGTTTCACACCTTTTTGGAGCAGGGATGATGTTCCCAAGCAAACTGAGCTGATGGTCCTGCAGTGTGAGGTCCTGCTCCAGTGCCCACAGGAATTGTAGTTCCACGCTGCAGCACAAGCTGATTCTAAAATACGTGTGACCTCAGTCCAGCGCAGATCCATGCAGGGGTAAGCCAGCAACTGGAATGCTCCTGACTGGTGGGATTGGCCTCAGCCGGGAGGGAATGCTGCCTGCTTCGCCTGTGGAAACACAGGGATGTTCTCGTTCCCTCAAGTTTTGTCTCTTCCCACGGATGCAGGAAGCACTGAACCGTAGTTCAGCGTTGTGTTGAGGGCCAAGGACAGACTGTTCCGGGTGGGCTTGCTCTGACTTTGGCTTTTGAAGCCCGTCCTAGCAACGTGTGGTTTCTGAGTTTGCTGGGCAGTCAGAAGTCCTGGTTTATGTTTGCAGAGGGCTTCAGTGGGGTTCATTTGCAATTGCACTAATTAATGCATCCCCAGCTCTTCAAAGCTCCTGCTCCCTTCATGTTTGTCATTTGCAATGTTTCTTAGAGCCTTAGACTTACTTTTGGGTAGTCAACCCTTTGAGCACAGATACATGAACAGGGATGTGTTTTGTCGGTCCTGGGTGTTTCCCTTCCAGCAAAGCCTGTGCTGCCCTTCAGCCAAGCCAGGTGGCACGAAGGGATCCCAGGAGCAAGCCGGGGGGATACTGTGGTCTCCCCCTTGAACAGAGCAGCACAAACTGTGTTTGTGCTGCCTGTTGGTAAGTGGAGAATGACTTTGGGTCTGCCTTACTGACCCTGGACACCACTGATCTGCCCCAGAAGCTCTCTGTGCTGCTGTGCCCTCCCCTTGTTTTGCCTGGCAGGGCTGTTTGATGTCAAACAGCCATCAATCTCCTTGCCAGTCCCAGCCCTGCCTGTGTCCACAGCAGCTGGGGAGCTGGCTGAGCTCATGGTGACCATGGCAGCCAAGCCACCAAGGGCTGTGGCCAGTCCAGCTCCAAGCAGGACGGTGTCCCAGGGGCTGTGGGTAGCAGGCACCCCGGGCCCTGTCCGTGCAGGGGCTGTGGGGAGGTGTTTAACTGTAGGGACTCGTGACGTGCTTTGACCTCTGCCAGCTGGGCTGGCTCTGGCCTGCCCTGGCCGGTGGCCGCTGGAGCCCTGGTGCAGGAACAGGAGTAACCTGCTGTTTTGGGGTGTAGACACAGCTGATCCAGGGCTGCCTCTGCCGTGGCTCTGGTCAGGCTGCTCCTGCACTGCCCCGTTGGGATGGGCTATGTGAGTCAGCCCATGAGACTGGGCCAAGGAATTGCTGCTGGAGATGATGCTCCACATCAGGCAGCTCTGGCAGGGGGGCTGTGGTCACCCCTCACCCGTGTGAGTCAGAGAGTGGTGAGTGGTGGGATGGGTCCTGCTCTCCTGCCATCAGGACACTGCTCAGTTTGTGCTGGACTTGGTGTAGTGGCCAGAGGGAACTGGGATGCATTTGGTGCTTTCTGAGCTCCTGTACACATCCAGGCTGGAGGCAGCTGGGTTGGCAGGCCTGCACAGGCCTCTCACTTCTCTGCCAGCAGCACCATTATGGTGATGCCTTAGGTTTTAACTTTTATGTTTTTCAAATCCTGTACTGCCTGGTGTGTAACTCTGAAGCTTCATGTGCCCTGTTAACCTCTTCTCTCTTGCTGGTCAGACAGAACAAGCCTCTCCAGGTTTGCTCTCCAAGGACACCCAGATTGTCCCAGGCCCCAAAATGTGTAAACTAAAGCCTTGAGAGGAGGGGCAAACTTGGGGTAGTTACATCATTAACTGAAGTTTTAATTGGAGAATTAACCCTGATATGCAATTGGACCACACTTATAAAAGTGTGAAGAACCCGTGACCTAGGGTCCATCTTGGGTGGAGCCTTTTAACTCCCCAGGGTGCGCCTTTGAAGGCCCTTCAAATAAATCCCTACCTTTATTCCCTTATTGTCTAGTCTTTGTTTTTAGGTGGCCATCTCAGGCATCAGTGGTGCTGCTACGGTGCTGTTCAGCATCTCTGGGCACAGAAATGCTGCTGGAAACACAGATCTCCTCCTCTGTAATTTCTCCCTTTTTAGTTCCTCCTATGAAGTGGAGCTTTAGCTCTTGATATGGTAAATAGTAGGATATGTAAATGCAGGCATGTCCACATACTGTCAGTAAGGCTCATGGGGCAGCTCTGTGATTGCCCCACAGGGAGTGTGGCTCCCAGGGATGCTCGGGACTGGCTCTGGCTCTGTTGGAAGTGGTGAGGCAGGTGTGACATGGGGAGTGACTGCAGATCTCTGGGACTAAGGACGCTGCTGGCAAGGGCTGGGATGTGTTGTGGGGTGCAGGGGAAAAGCAGTTTGGAATTGCACAGGACTTAACGGGAGGAACCACAGGTAGGATAAGAAAGGGAGCCTGGTGACTTGGGGATGACCGAGAGCACGGGGGTAGGGGGATAAAGGGGGTCAGTTGTGTGGAGGAAGTTGTGTGTCCTGGGTGGACAGCAGGTGGAGTGGGACTGTGGCCTCAGGGGCTTGTATGTCCTGGGCAGACTGAGAGCCTAAACACGGCTGCTGCAGGATCCACATGGATTTTACTTGTATTTTACATGTATTTTCACTGGTGGACTCCATCCTGTCCAGCCAGAGACAGGAGCGGGTTGGGGCTGTGGCTGCTGTCCTGGTTCGTGTGGCCAGCCACGTGTCTGTCCATACGTGTGGGATACGTGTGTTCTGTGTCTGCTGGGCACACGTCTCCAGCCTTGCTACCACTTGGATCTGGGGCCACGGAACAGCAGCCTCACCACTCTTGGGTCTTTTCCCCTGGCGTGGAGCAGCTGGGCTTGTCAGGGGTTTGAAATGTGTGTTCCTGCCATCAGCATCTAACACATTTTATGGCTTCTTTCCATTTTTATAGGAAAAACCATCACCCTGATCCAGACACTGAAACTTGTCAACTGATGGGACAAAGAGCTGGGACACTTGGCCGTACTAGGACACTAAAACATAGGGTTTAGCCAAAGAATATTTCCCCACTGTGGAGGCTTACACCTGCCAAACCCTGTAGCATTCTTGGGAGGCTTTTCTATCCCTCTTCTCCATTTCCAGATTTCCACGCATCATGGTATTCCTTTTGACTTCTTTTGCAAGCTAGCTCTGGCTCTGCCTTCGCTTCCCCTATGCTTTGGTGTGGGTCCCCGGCGTGAGCTGCTGCCTGTGGGCTGGTTCTGCACCTCTGCCTCCAGCTGCTGCTCGGAGGCTCCTCTTGGATGTCGTGACTGACCTGCTTTTTCTCTCTCTTTCACTGTATCTCTTTCCCTCCAACCTGTCTCCTGCCTTCTCCGTTCTCCCCCCTCCATCCCTGCAGGTTCATCATGCCTAGTGGCATATAAAAAGACTCCACCTCCCGTCCCACCTCGGACCACGTCCAAGCCGTTCATCTCTGTCACTGTGCAGAGCAGCACCGAGTCGGCGCAGGACACCTACCTGGACAGCCAGGACCACAAGAGCGAGGTCACCAGCCAGTCGGGGCTCAGCAATTCCTCAGACAGCTTGGACAGCACCAGGACACCCAGCGTGACCAGGGGCAGCGTCGTGACTCCGGCCAGAGACACTCCAGAGTTACCTCAGAAAAATGCAACTTTGAAAAGTGACAAAGGGACTCTGACTAACGAAGAGCCTAAAGTGGAGAATATCCCCAAAAGAAAGCTATCGTCTATAGGAATACAAGTATGGAATAGTTTGTTCTCCTTTGTCCCAAGGAATGTCCTTACCCCATCCATTTAGCGTGTGCCTTTTCTGTGACCAGGTGTGCATCTGAGCTCACTTAGAATAGCAAGAGACACTCACTGCCTTGTCAGAATAACTGCCAGTGTTCCCGGGGTGAGAGACAGCAGCACTTTCCCCTAACAGCCTGGAAAGGACTAAGTTCTTTCAGTACAAATTGAAAATGTTTTCTAGAGCAGAGGGGCCGTGTTAGCTGGGTGAGTCCCTCTGAAGAGGCCTTTTGCTGCTGGTCTGCCTGTGCCCTGTACTCTGTATTGCTTCCCTGCAGCCTGCTCCATGTCCACCATGGTTCTAGGGACAAGTCTCCCCTGAGAGGTGGGCCCTTCTGCTTGATGTCCGTGTGGGATGGGCTGGTGCACTGCCAAATGGTCCCAGGGCTGCAGGCAGGAGGGAGCAATTCCTTGCTGCCCAGCGTTCCCAGCAGGTTGGTGCTTCCCTTGCTGGAAGCATTTAACTCTGTGGGAATCGATGGAAATGAGCTGTTGATTACACAGTCAAATGAGAACCCAGTGAGTGGTGTAAATCCATGCTTTAGTCAGCAAAACTCCCTCCTCTGTGGCTGTGCCCTCCTCCAGGGCTGTGCCCTCCTCTGGGACAGGTTTCTCAGTTATGGGTGGCTGTGAGTTCTGGGTCTGTCCCAGGTGCTGGTTACCAGCAGAGGGGAACTTGGGCAGCTCCAAGTGCAGGATCTGAGCTTTGAGCTGCTCTGTGTGTGCTGAACGAGTTCTCCATCAGCTTTACAGCAAGGCCAGTTCAGACAGGTGACAGTGAAGGCCTCTCTGCAAGGCTGGTGGGACAGAACACCTGAAAGGGCAGCGAGGGGAGAGAAACACACTGGAGAGGCTGCGGGCCTTCCTCTCTTTTTCCTTTTCTGAGCTGGTTCCTAAGTCACCTGGATTTCTTTCCTAAAACCTTCTAACCCTCTTATCCAGAGCCACGGAGGGTGTCAATCCGTGGGAGAGAGGCTTTGCTGTCAATCTCAGTCTGCTCGCTGTCCTCCCTTGAATGCCGTGGTCCTTGACTGTGTGGGATGGCACAGGCGCAGGGACACAGCCCCAGCCATGCAGAGCCCAGGGCTCTTGGCACAGGTGGTGGCAGCAGCCTGGCAGGACACAGCCCTGATCCCGAGGTGGGAGCAGAGCTGAGCAGTAGCCTCGTGCCTGTCCTTAGGCAGCCCTCCCGTGTGGTGTCAGCATGCTCTCTGTGTGTGCACACTCCTGGTCTACTAACGTGGATTCCAGCCGCAAGTTCTTGTGTCTGTTTTTGTCTGTATTTTTTTTTGTTCAATAAGGTTGACTGCCTTCAGCCAGTGGCAAAAGAGGAGCCTCCTCCACCAGCCACCAAATTCCAGTCCATCGGGGTACAGGTAGAGGACGAGTGGCGGTAAGTGAGACGCAAGCTTGTGCAGTTTCCTTTTATTTTAAATTGTGCCTCCCCCACTTGTGCTTAGACCTTCTTCCCTGCTTTGTGCCAGTGAGTGGTGTTGAATGGGGCCCACGGAGAGCTCTTCCTCCACAGCACACACCCGCTGCAAAAAGCACTTGTTCTCTAACAGCCAAATCAAGGGGAGCTTGAAATTAAATAAAAAATAAAAAAAAATTCCAAGCTGTAATTATAGACATGCGTCAGCCCTCTCGTCTGAACGGCCGATTGCAGTAAGCAGGCAACCTTATAATTCTGTCTGTCTGAGTGTGTGGTGTGTCTGTGTGTGAGGAGGGGCAGGGAGAGGCTCTGCTGTGGCCATGGATTTTGCTGTCGGTGTGGGAGGCCGGCCAGGCCGAGCTCTGCTATTGAACCGTGGCTTTTGATCCCTCCAGAAACAGCCACTCTCGCAGCATGTCCTCCAAACAGGACACAGACTCTGACACACAGGAGCCCAATAACTCCAGCTGTAAATCATCTGAGAGAAGCCTCGCTGAGTGCCCCCAGCACAACAACTCTGTTGGTGTTGATGCCTCCACCAGGCAACCAGCCAAGCCCTCACAGATTAAGAGAAACCTCTCCTATGGAGAAAACAACGACCCGGCCCTGGAGCCTTCTTCTCTCCCTCCTCCTGACCCCTGGCTCGAGAGCTCCTCCACGTCGCCGTCGGAGCCGGCGCAGCCGGGGCCCTGCCGGCGGGACGGCTTCTGGTTCCTGAAGCTGCTGCAGGCGGAGACCGAGCGCCTGGAGGGCTGGTGCCGCCAGATGGACCAGGAGACCAAAGAGAACAATCTCTCTGAGGAAGGTGGGTGTGGGCAGCAGCCCGGCAGCTCCTCCCTCAAGAAGCAGTTGGAGCTGAGTATTGGGTCAGTTAAATTGTGGCTGCCCCTGGATTCCTGGAAGTGTCCGAGGCCAGGTTGGACGAGGCTTGGAGCAGCCTGGTCTGGTGGAAGGTGTCCCTGCCCATGGAATGAGATGAGCTTTAAGGTCCCTTCCTTCCCAAACCGTTCTGGGGTTCAATGAAATTGCTGACAGCCCACAGAGCCAGAGCATGGAGATGAGGATGGGACCAGGAATGCTTTTTCCTTGGAAAGGGTAATGTAACTTTCTGTAGCAAATGGAGTAAGAAATAATGCTGTGATGCAGCATAAAAGACGTGCAGGGGATGGTGCAGCTTCTGACCACTCAACACTGCTAAAAGCTTATATAAGCTTAAATAGATTTAATCTTAAAAAAGGTTAAATGGAAAAAGCTTTCAGGGAAGGCTGTGGGATCTCTCCCTGCCCCACCCATTACTCTCAAACAGGCAGGGGAAAGCTTAGCTGGCAGTGGGGCAGAAGGAGCATGACTTCTGAGCTTGTTTGCTCAGTTCAGTTGATGAACTTGTCTTTATAGCAAAGAAGAGGTTTCTTCACATGGGAAAGCCTCACTGAATTTGTGCTGGATACAGCACAAGCATGGAACAGGGAACACGAGGCCAGTTGATTTTATGGGGTTCAGTCCCAGCTGGACTTGTTCCTTTCTTTTTAAATGCCTTGGCAAAACCTGGGCTTTTTGCAGTGGGAATCACGCCTCTGGTGCATGCAGAGCGACAGGAGTGGGTGGCGAGGCTGCAGAGGGCAGGATCTTTGTGTGGAGCCTGGTTTTGATGTTTTTAAAGCCTGAGAAAGGTGAAACAAAGGTGAGGCTCAGTTTTAGCTCACTGTCACTGCTGGGGCTCCGGGAGCTAATCCCTAATCCGATTCCCTGAGGTGCTGCCCCGGCTGCCAGGGGCACAGGCCATGCCAGGGATCTCCCTGCCTCGGGGCTGGTCTGCCTTGACCTGTGGCAAGGAAAGACAGCGAGACCTGCGTGGCGTTGTTCCTGTGACTGCCAGGAGCAGGCTGCTTGGTTGTGTAACCACAGCCTGGGTGGGTGAGAGAGCCCAGGGTGCACTTGTCCCACCAAGAGCTCCCAGCGCTCCAAGCAGGCTCAGGGGCAGCAGCAGAGCAGGGGCAGGACTCGGGTGGTCCCTGCTGGTGAGGAAGCTGCAGGCACGTGCCTGCCTCTGCCTCTGGAAGGGAAAAGCCCAGGCTGTATTTCCTCTAATGAGCAGAGGAGCATGTCCGTGCCCAGAGGCTGCTTGGTTGAGAACACCACGAAGTCCTGGGTGTTAAAAGCCCTGGCCTGTGGGTTAATCCCTGCTGGTACAGGGAGGCTGGAGAGTGGTCCCTGTGTCACCTTTCCTTGTGCAGGGCCGGGAGAGGAGTCTGGGATCTCTAAGCGGGTGCCAGCAGACCTCACTGAGGTGGTGCTGGTGGCTCCTCTGAGGGGCTGAGGGCAGTTTGAGGAGCTCTCTGCCAGCTTAGATGTTGTAATGTCCTCAGACAGGTCTGTGTTTGGCCTGCCAGAAGGAGCAATGGCAGACAAATGTAGTTTCAAAACCTCTTGTTCCTGAGAGCAGTTAGTGCCTTGAGGATCTCTGAAACTGCTTTTCTGATGACTCGAATGTTTCTTTGCTCCAGAAATGCTGGAGCTCATTGCTACATTTAATGGTCAACTCAGGTCTTTTTCTTTCCTTTTTTTTTTTTTCCCCCCCCCCGCAGTCTTAGGAAAAGTCCTGAGTGCAGTGGGCAGTGCACAGTTACTAATGTCACAGAAGTTCCAGCAGTTCCACGGCCTCTGTGAACAAAACTTGGTGAGTCTGGATCTCTTTTTCCTGGTTTCCGAGAGGGTGCCTCTCAGCAGCGCTCCAGGGACTTGGTGAGGTGTTAACAGGAAAACAAAGCCAGTGCAGCCACAGCCTGCAGTGCCAGCCTGGGGGAGGGCTGGGTAAGCACGGAGCTGCCTCCTGCTTCTGAAGGGCTTTTTGAGGCAAACCCCTGAGGTTGGGCTGAATAGGGGGGACTGTTTAAAAAGTCTGCTCTTGACCGAACACGCTCCCTTGGCGTGTGTGGCTGGTGACACTGTCCCCAGCTCACTGGGAATTGATCTCTGAAAGGGAATGCAGGGCTTTGCCCTTGCTCAGAGCTGACCTGAGCTAATGGGGATTGATGGAATCTGTGGTTTGGTTTTCCCCTCGGGCTTTGTGGTAATATGGATTTTGCGAACTCCCTCAGAGGTGAATTCCCCTTTGCATGCAAAATAATCTTGGAGAGACCTGAGGAGCAGGAGGGGGTAAAGTGCTGATCCCAGCTGAGCAGCAGCACCAGCAGAGCTTTGTGTGAGCTGCTCGGATCTGATCCCATGCTTTCCAGGGCCTGCAGTAGTGGTTCAGCTGTCTGGGAACTGGGAAAATCCTGTTCTTGGAAGAAACTTAAGCTACTTTAAATTTTTCAACCCAGCCTGAGAAGTACTGATGCTTTCAGGTTGTTTTGGGGGGAAATGTAGCAAAATAATTTTGCTCGTGAAAGCTCAGTTTGGCTCCTGGGAGTGCTGCACATGCAGGAATCAGAGCCGGGTGTCCATTTCCATGATTTCCCACCCTGAAATCAGGGTCTCTGTGTAAGAAACCAGTGTTGTGGCTCTGGTTCCCCTGCTGGGCACCTGCTGTAGGGTTCCTGCTGTGGGAGGTTCCTGCTGTGGGGTTAGTGCCAGCACTGAGTGTCTGGTTCAGGATTACTCTGCTGTAGGAGAAGTGCAGTCAGGACCTGCTTCCTGAGCTGGGCAGGAATTATTTGGGCTGTAAATGATGGCTTTGTGTGTCCATGTTCAGGGCTGGCGTCTCCTGTGGGCTCTCACTGGGTTTGGTTGCAGGCAGGCCTAAAAGGGGTGAATGTGCTGCGCACGCTGCTCTGCTGGCTGTGTTCTTTCTGAGAGGGTGTTTCTAATGCTTCCCCTTCTAGAACCCTAACGCCAATCCCAGACCCACAGCCCAGGACTTGGCTGGATTTTGGGATCTCCTCCAGCTGTCCATTGAAGACATCAGCATGAAGTTTGACGAGCTGTACCACCTCAAAGCTAATAGCTGGCAATTGGCAGAGACACCGGAGAGAAAGGTGAGTGAGGGGCACTGGGGAGTGGCCAGAGCACCTTGCACATATTTGGGGTAGCTGAGGTCTGGTTTTGTCTGCAAACAGATGCTCTCAAGGGCTTTTGCCGTCCTGCACTTGTCATCTCACAGCCTTGCACGGCACCAAGGCTGTTCCTCTTGAGTAATAGTGGGAACAGTTTTGTACAAGGGGAAAAGGTGTTGGATGGAGAGAGCCCGGAGTGGTGAGCAGTGGTGCAGGGGCCTCAAGTGTTTCCAGCACTGTGTGGATGGGTTTAGTTATCCCTGGTGCCTAAGTAATGTAAAAAACAACTGGAACCTATGGAAAATGCAGGAGAGGTGGTGTCCTGGCTCTGCAGGTAAGGGTAGGGAGGACTGTGGCTCAGGGCAGGGTGGCTATTAAAATTTTGCAGTTCCACATTAAGTTGTGTGTTCATGCTGCCTGTGCTGTGCTGAGCCACAGCTGAAGCAGACAGCCTGTGAACTCCAGGCCACTCCAGGAGAGCCCTGTACCATGGAAGCTGCATGGAGGGGGGGGGTCAGGCTGGAGATCAGGGAAAGGTTCTTCCCCCAGAGGGTGCTGGGGCACTGCCCAGGCTGCCCAGGGAATGGGCACGGCCCCAAGGCTGCCAGAGCTCCAGGAGCGTTTGGACAATGCTCTCAGGGACAAGGGTGTCCTGCAGGTGTATCCATGCAGGGGTTGGACTTGATGATCCTTGTTGTGGATCATCAGCCTCTGGATTGTGGACTCCCCATCCCAGGAAATGTCCAAGGCCAGGTGGGACAGGGCCTAGTGGAAGGCGTCCCTGCCAGGGCAGGGGGTGGAACTGGATGATCTTCCAGCCCAGACCATTCTGTGATTCCATGATTGTGATGGGTCCCTTCCCACTGAGGACATTCTGTGACTCCATGAAATGCAGAACGGGGGCAGTTGTAGGAACCGGGGCAGCTGATTGTGAGGGTGTCTTGCTCCAGAGCCGCCCTCCCTCCCTGACGCTATCCCAGCCCCTCCCGCGAGGCCCCGCCGGGGCCGAGCCGGCGCCCAGCCGCGCACGTTTATATCAGGTCTGGGTTTTTCCTTACTGTCTCCCTAAAGGAAGAGAAGAAACCACCCCCTCCAGTGCCAAAGAAGCCGGCCAAGTCCAAATCGCAGCTGAGCCGGGACAAAGGCTCCGACTCGGACAAGCAGCGGCAGGAGGCGCGGAAGCGGCTGATGGCGGCCAAGCGCGCGGCGTCCGTGCGGCAGAACTCGGCCACCGAGAGCGCCGACAGCATCGAGATCTACGTCCCCGAGGCCCAGACCCGCCTCTGAGCCCGGCCACGGCCAGCCCGCGGCTTTTATAAGTCATTAAATGGAAAAAAAAAAGGTTCTCTCGAAACTAGTGTGATTTATTCAGTCTAGAGACAATGAGCCATCCTTGAAAAGGGCTCCTGAGTTGGCTTTTTTCTCTCTCAGCTTTAAGTAAATGAAGATTTTAACAAAAAAAAACAAAAAAATACAAACAAAAAAAAATTTAAAAAAAAAAAAAAAAAGAGAAAAAGAAAAAACGCCCCTCGTTTTCTCCCCGGCTGTGATGTTGCTGAATGGACTGGACAGACTCCTGGGAACTCCAGCCCCTCGACTTGGAACTTCAGTCTTTTTACTTGTTCTATCTCATGAGAATTATTAGCTTGTTTACAAGAAGAGGACAAGAAAACACGAAGCCTTGAGCACTTGCCATGCTGTGTTCGTCCTCCTCCTCAGATCTGTTCTGCCCTTCTCATCCTTTATTTTTCCCTCCTCCAGCTCCCGTTCTCCCACCCTTTGCATGGCTTCGGTTCCCGTGTCCGGACCCCCCTGTCCCCGCAGAGAACACCCGTGGTGCGTCATTCCTGCTGCCCTCTCCAGCCAGCGGCCTTCCTGGGCTTTGTGTTCTTGGGATGGGATTGTTGGGGTGGGGGAGGATGGGCACAGGGGGTCATAGCCACAGTTTGTTGGAGGGAGAGGACGCTGGGGCTGTAGAATATGGGGTTGAAATGCAGCCCAGAAGCAAAATGTGCAATAAATCTGGCGCAGGGGATCCCGAGAGCCGGACCCCGCTCCGGGCACAGGAGCGGAGCTGAAGGCCCACAGAGCACGAGCCACATCACTTTGCTTTCCCTCCTCTTCCCATTCCGACACCGTTTTCCTTGGCTGGCTGGCGGAGAGAGGAGCTGCTGCGGCGGGGGGGCTGTGGGGTCAGTGTGTCCAGGAGGAGGGGGTGTACATATGCACATATACACTTAGTAGTACCTGTATAGTAATTCCTACACACGGATCCTGCCCACGCCGCCGCGGGGGTGGGCAGATGTATAGCATATATTTTTACATGTACTATATCTAGATGTGTGTCCAAGTGTGTGTAAAAATATATACCCTGTGTGTAAGCAGATGACTATTTTTTCCTTATCTCCCTGCTCTCTGGGTAGAGGAAGGATTGCTAAATATTTTTTAGCCCATTTTTTTTCCCCTTTGTAGGTCTCCTTTCCGGTCTGGCTCCTTGGAGCCAGAGCTGCCACCCCCCTGACTCTTTGCCACCCTCTCACACTGAAGGTTTTTGTCCCATCCTGAGGGATCTCGCTGGGGATTTTTTTTTTTTTTTCCTCTTCACATGTCTGAACAAGTTGGGAGATTGTGTGCTACTGTCATGGGGGTGGAGGTGGAATCCCAGAGGTTTCAGTGAGAGTGTTGGTGATCCAGAAGGCAAAAAATAAATAAAAGTGAAATCCTGAATGCTGCCTGCTGCCCGTTGTGTGCTGTTTGGGGCTGTCCAGGAACGCCGCTCTCAGAGGCTTCTGCCCCCAACCATAAACTTCCCAAAAGCTTGGCTGTGCTGGGATTCAAACGGGGCTGGAGGTGGGGGTCAGGGTCTGCTCCCAGGGACCAAGGGGAAACAGTCTCAGGTTGCTCCAGGGGAGGTTTACATTGGATACTGGGGGAAAGTCCTTGGTGGAAAAGGTGGGCAGGGCTGCCCAGGGCAGGGGTGGAGTCCCCAGCCCTGGGGGTGCTGGAAAGGTCTGTGCAGGTGGCACCTGGGGCGGGGGGGTGCGTGGGCATGTTGGGGTTTGGCCTCGCCTTGGAGGCCTTTCCCGAACCTCCAGATTCCATGGGGACAGAGACATTGTTGGGTTGCACTGTCGGGTTTTGGAGTGGAGTGTGACGATGCAGTTTTAGGGATCGCTGGCAGAGAAAGGGGGAACACCAAGGAAAAGGGGGAGTTACTTTATTTCTTTTATCATTTACTCTTCCCAGCTGCTGCTCACGGAGCTATCAAAGAATCCTTGCTGCCCCGGGCTGGGCTTGCTCGTAATATTTATGTTCTTATATATGTATTTGTATATTTATGTGCATATATTTAAACATGTAAGTGAATTTATAAAGCTGTAAAGATTAATTAATTTTAGTATGTTTTTTATCTTATAATTAATACAATATTTTAAATTCACCTACATATATTAAAATACATATACAAATACAGAGATAGTTATATACTTCTATATGCATACACATGTAAATAAGTGTAACACATGTAGAAAAATGTGTTATACATATTTAAACACACCTTTTATAAATCTGAGAAGTATTTGTTATAGATATTTAACACCCCTTTTATAAATAATTTCATATCCACACCTTGTACCCACCTGTTTATTCTGAGCCCAAAGGACGCGGACAGCCAATCACGGGGCTGCCTGAGATCACGTGGGGTTGGTGGGGTCACGAGATGGCTGCCGGCCAATCACAGAGCGGCATGACGTTTAGCAAAATGGCTGCGCCCTGCCATAAGATGGCGGGTGAAACAAAATGGCCGCCCCCAGTGGATACAGGGGGTGAAGCCGTGTGGGCGGGGTGATGGCGCTGTCAGCCAATCACAGCACAGTACGTGCCGCTGCGGCGAATGGCCGTGAGGCTGCTGGGAGAGGGCGGGGCTTGATGGGTGTGGTGGGCGTGGCCTCCTCTTGCCCCATCCCCAGCTCCGGGCAGGCCGGGCCGGGGGGCGCGGTGGGGTCCGGGTTCATGTCCCTGTCCCCTGTCCGTGTCCCGTATCCGTGTCCCTGTCCCCTGTCCGTGCCCCGGGCACTTGTCCTGTATCTATGTCCCTGTCCCCTGTCCGTGTCCGTGTCCGTGTCCCCGTCTCGGCCGGGCGCTGCAGCCCCGCGCTCTCCCAGCGCCAGGAGCCGCTCCCGGCTCTTTCCGGGGCTTCCCCGGGACCAGCCCGGCCGCGCAGTGCCCGTTCCCCGGGAATCCCCGCGAATCCCCGCGAATCCCCGCGGACCCCGCGGCCCCGGCCGGGTCACTCTGCCCGGGCGTCCCCCGCTGCCCCCCGAGCAGCGCCTGTCCCGGGGCCATCCCGGACACAGCTCCCGGCGCGATCCAGGCGGGGGTGGGCGCGCTGCCTCGGCCACCAGGCCGGGGCTCGGGGAGACTCGGGATGCGCAGCGCTCCCTGCTCCTTGCGCTGTTCTGGCCCCGCCCCAGCGATGGGGGGCAGCTGCCAGGGAGAAGTCCCGGAGCGTCACCCACTCGTGCGGATTTTTGGGGCAGGGTTGGCAGTGGCGTGGGAAGTATGAAAGGCTGGGAGAGCTGGGAGTGTTCAACGTGGAGAAGGAAACGCTCCGGGGAGACTTCAAAGCCCCCTCCGGGGCCTAAAGGGGCTCCATGAGAGCTGGAGAGGGACTTTGGACAAGGGATAGAGGGACAGGACAAGGGGGAACAGCTTCACATTAACAGAGATCAAGGATAGATGGGATATTGGGAAGAAAGTCCTCCCTGTGTGGGTGGTGAGGCCCTGGCACAGGGTGCTCAGAGCAGCTGTGGCTGCCCCATCCCTGGAAGAGTCCAAGGCCAGGTTGGACAGGGTTTGGAGCAGCCTGGGATAGTGGAAGGTGTCCCTGCCCATGGCAGGGGGCTGGGCCTAAATGGTCTTTAAGGTCTTTCCAACCCAAACCACTCTGGGAAGTACAAGAGTGTCACCTTAATGAGGCTGTTCTGTGTGCCTGGGTCAGAGCCCAGGGCTTGGGGGGCTGCAGGCCTGGGACAGGGCTGGGGGTCCCACTGGAGGACCCCTCCCAGCACCACCAATCCCAGCTGATGCCCTGGGAGGCAATGGAGGTGGGTGTGGGGTGACCCCCACACTGTCCATCGGCACTGTGTCCTGAGCCGCTGGTCTTTGGTGGTGGGAGCAGGTCCCCAAGGTTCTGCTGGACCTGCCCGGAGGTCCCCAGGGCCATCGGCCCCGTTGTGCAGATCAGGAGCCCCGAGGTGCTGCCTGGGGCCGCAGGAGGGGCAGCAGAGCTGTGGTGTCCCCAGCTGTGACCCCCTGGCACAGTGCAGACCCCCGAGCTGGGCTGGCAGACCCTGCCCTGCCTCCAGCCCCGTGCTCCCCTGGGAACGTGCCCCATCCCACCTCTCTCACCATAAGCGCAAAGCCCCAGCAGCCCACGGAGACGGGGGGGACATGAGGGTGCTATTCCAGGGTGGCCCCGGGGGTTTCTCCTGGTGGTGGAGAATCAAGTGAGGCACCCACAAATGACACAGTTCACTCTGACACACAGCTCATATTTTAAAAAAACAACCAAAACTAAAAAAACTTTTATTTGACAATAGAAAAACAAACAAAAAGATATTTACAGTAGCTTGTTATTTCTGCATAAATTTAATTCCAATAACTCCTGCCCTCTCCACTCTCTGGTCCATCCCAGGGCAGGAGCACCAGCCCCTGGCACAGGCACAGCTCTGGCGGAAGGAAACCACTTTGGTTTGACTGGGGCAAGACGAGAGCAGGAGGCCAAAAAGCCTCTCCCTCCCCCAGGGCAAGGGACAGAGCTGCAGGGGGGTGACAAGGTGAAAGAGGGAGCCCCAAAATTCAGGACTCCCTGGAAAGGAGACAAAGGGCGAAGGCTGGACATAGAAACGGAGGTGGGGGTGAGAGAGGGGCTGGTCACAGGCCCATGATGGGCGCCCACCCGCCCTGGTGCCACCCCAGCCCTGTGCAGGGCACCTGCCAAGGTGACACTATTGGGAAGCCTTCCCACAGCACCCTCTCTCCTGGCACCTTCCCTCTGAAGAAATGGGGGGTGGGAACACACCAGTCCCCCAAATCAGTGCTTTTCCCTTCCAGCCCCGTCACCTCCAGTGCTCTCCCCCGGCCCCACAGAGCTCCCGGTCCTGCGGCTTTACCCCCTCTAGTTATCAACTCATCTGGCTAATTACCCACGGGACTGGTGTTCCTCGGGACAGGGCACAGTCATTAACTTACACCCCACAAGGCACGGCAGTGCCCGGCCCCGGCACAGCTCCCAGGGACAGCAAGGGACGCCCAGCCAGGAGCTGCTCCCGAGCCCAAAAAGTGCCCCAGAGCCCCAAACCCGGCCAGGCCGGGCCGGGGCCCGGCAGCGCCCAGCACACACCAGTTTGTCACTAGAGGTCCCCAGCACCGCGCAGCCACACTGGCGAGCGGAGCGGAGGGAGGGGACAGGGAGCAACACCTCCATCCTCCGCCTTCCCAGCGCTGCTTCCCAGGAACCCCGGGCTGCACTTGCAGGACGCACATGGCCGTGCCCGCCCCACGCCTCTTTCCAAAGGTTTTATGGAAAAAAAAAAAAAGAAAAAAAAAAAAAAGGAAGTGGGGTACAAAATTCACAGTCTCAGCTCTGCCCAGGCTTGGCCACGCGCTCACTGCTCCGGGCACAGCGTGCACACATTCAGCATGAACTCGAGGGGAACGCGGGCAAGTTGTGGAAATGCTTATACATTACCAAAAACAAAAAAAAAAAAAAGAAAAGAAAAAAGTAATAATCATGTAACAAATCACAATTAAAGGGAAAATGTTTCAACAAAAAACTTGCTAAACAGCACCATAGAGATTTCTACTGGCAGCATTCAGAACAACCTAAAAAGGAAGAGGAGGGTTCTATTTTTTCCAGGATAAAATGCCACAGACTCCATGTTTCCAGTTCATCTGTCCTTTGCCCTTGCCTGGGCAAGGCAGGGCCCCTGGCCAGCACCGGGAAACAGAAAGGCCCCCAAAAACAAAACGGGGGCCGGGGGGAAAGGTGGGAGGGAGAAGAGATCAGAGATTTGGGAGACAAAGCTCTTCATCCACAGTCCTTAAAAGAGACACTAGCGTTAAAAAAATAGGTTCTCTCTGTCTCCCTGAAGAAACGGCGCTGGCTGGAGCCTTGTTTGCAGGAGAGGAAGAGATCAGCAGGTTTTCCAGGGGAGCTCCAGCGGCCGCTCCGGCCGCGCGGCAGGAACAGGGCACTGCCAACGCCGAGGTCTGGTGCCGGCGGTCCCCGCGCAGCCGGGGCACCGTCCTCGGCAGCCAGGGCATCTCCCCGCAGGAGGACGGCGGGGCGGGCCGGTCCTTGCTCTGCCGCCTTGGCTGCCGAGAGAGACCAGAGCCCCCGGGAGGCAGGAGGCCGCTCCTGGGATGGGCTGTGGGGGTGAGGCAGAGCCGGGAGGGCCAGGCCCTCCCGGGGAAGGGCACCGCGGGACCCGGCCCGGGGTTATTTGGAGGCTCCGGGGGGCTCGGCGTGGGGCGCCAGGGGCAGCTGCCCCCCCTGCCGCTGCCGCTCCAGCTCGGCCGCCTTCTGCAGGGCCACCTCCACCAGCAGCTGGAAGCTGCTGAAGTCGTCCCCGAAGAGCTCGGGGGGCGTCGGGGGCGGCGTGTTGAAGAGTCCGGGCGTGGGGCTGCCCGCCTCGGCCCGCGCCAGCAGGGTCAGGGTGCTGCCGCCGGGCCCCGCGCCCGCCCTGGGCGCGGCCTCGGGCCCGGGGGGCTTCTCCCACTCGGGGCTGTGGGCGCTCACCACGGCCAGCGCCGGGTGGCACAGTACCTGCGGGCACACCGGCACCGACAGCACCTTGGAGGCGCCCGCGGCCGCCACGGGCGGCACCACGAGCAGCCCGGAGCCGGCGGCGGCGCCCCGCGGCACGGCCACGTCGCCGGCCTTGCCCCCGCGGCGGGAGATGGTGAACTGGTTGGGGTCCTTGCCGTCCTTGCGCAGCATGTCGGGGAGCAGCCGCCGCCGCGCGTTGATGAACCAGTTGCAGATCTGCGAGGAGAGAGCGGCGCGGCGGGGTCAGCCGGGGGCTGCGGCCCCAGGGCACACCGGCAGCGGCTCCCGCGCACCCCGACTACCACGGGTCCCCCCCTCAGCCCTGCACCTCCTCCCCGTGGGGCTCCAGAGAGGCGCAACCAGTGCTGGCACCCACGGAAACCCCAACACCGGCTGCTTCCTGCCTGGCACCGCCTGCCCGGGGCAGCCCCTTCCTCCCTGCAGCCTGTCCCGGCTACCCCCGGCCCTGCCGGCCCCCCCCGCGGGACTGCGCCCCACGGCTCCCGCTCTCCATCGCAGCACAGCCTGGGCCGCCCTGGGGCCAAGGCACCCCCGAGCCAGAGCACCACTGCCCGGAGCCCCGGGAGCTGCGCTGGCTCCTGAGCAGAGCTGCCCCCCAGGCAAGGAGGGGCTCAGTGCTGTCCCCCACCGCAGCCCCAAGGTCCCAGCTGCAGGCAGGTACAGCACAGCTCCTGCCATTCCCCAGCTAGCAATGCATAGAGCCGGCTCGGAGCCCATCCTGCAGCTCCCCGGGCTGGGGACAGTTTTTCCTTCTCCAGGTGACCCATCCTGGAGCTCAGCCCGGTTTCCACACTGCTGCCGGTACCAACGCGCTGCCAGAGCAGACGGATGGCAGGAGAGCAGCACGGATGGAAAACCCTAGAAACCATCAGGTGATGGAGCTGCAGCCCCTCAGCCCCTAACAGGGCCGGGAACGGAGCAGCACAGACACCTCCGCGTGCCTCTGCCCACAAGCGAGGGTCACAGCTCACGCTAAAGGCTCTCCCAAACATCTGCACATAACAGAGGCTGCACGTCTGGCAGCCTTTTGCCATTACTGAGCCTTGGCCATGGATTGTTTCAGCATCTTTATATAAAATGCTACATTAAAATAAATGCCTTCTTCCTAGAAAACAATTAGAAGAGAATAAATCAGGGGGGAAAAGAATGTCTGATCTTTCCTAAATCAACAGCTATGGAAAATATTTCCCCCAGGGAGAGAGAACTTGCCACAACTTCAATCACAGCAAGATGTCAGTTGTCGGTTTTTTGTCTTTAAGACAATATTTGGCATTAAAACCCTCAAATACACCAGTCTTACTCCCTTTTCTGTTCCAAGCCCCCTCCCTTGCAAGACTTAGCTGGGCCCCCTTGACATGATCCTGTGATCCCATGGCCATCTACCACTGTGATCCCCAACCAGAGAGATGGACTCCCAACAAAAAGCCCAACTCCTCAGTGCTGAGAACCCCCCAAAATCCTGCCTGTCCCCAGCACCATGCTCCTTCCTGCATTCAATTCCCACTGGAGAACACAGCACAGAGACAGGAACACAGCCACTGTGACAGCAGGCACTGTCACAGAGCTGGGACATGCTCTGCCTCTGAAGCAGTTTATCGGGTTTTAATCATGGCCATCCCTTTCCTCCCCAGCAGCACACCCCGCTCTGTCCCTTTGGGCAGCGTCTGTCCCCCCACCACTGCAAGAGCAGCATCCTCTCCACAGGGAGGAAAAGCCCATCCATCCCACAGCAGGGCATGGGCTTGGAAAGCTGTTGCTGTCCAGGAAGCCTCAGTGGGAGCAGGTGCCGCTCTCTTAGCTCTGGAATTTCTGCAAGGGGGGCACAAGGCTTCCCGCTCTCCCTGCTCCCTGGCTGCCAGTGCCTGGCTCCAGCTCCCCAGGCCGCTGGAGCAGGCAGGGGGCTGCACAAAGAAACTACTGGGGGGCTTGGCCAGTGGCCATGGCAGAGCCCTGCATTCCAGAGGCTTTTTGGAGGGGTCAGATCAGCACCACAGACTGAACCCCACAGCCACACCATGGGGTGTCCCACTCCTGCACCCCAACAGGCAGAGGGAGTGCAGAGGGAGCATCCCTACAGATTCCTGCTGCATCCCCTCAGACAGGAATCCCGGTCTCAGCCCTCAGCTGGCACTGGGAAATGCCACCGGGCTGGGACCTCCCACCCAGGGGGTACAGAGGGCTGTGGGGGTCACCTGGGGCAAACAACAGCTGGCACACAGCAAGGCCACACCTCGACACAAGCCCACCCATGTGTCAACCCCCTCCCTGGGTCCCATGGGGCTCAGGGCACTGACAGCCGGGCACCTGCCAGTCCCACCAGAGCCCTTGGGCAACCCTCGTGTGCCAGGCACTGTCAAGCCAACCTGGGCCAGGATAAGCCCAATTCCCACAGCCCCAAGTCCATCGCTGCTGCCCCGACACTCAGCCTTAAGCCTGTCCAGGAGCTCCAGGCTGTCCCTGGAGCAGCTGCAGGACACATACCTGTGGCACAGCCAACACTTCCAGAAACACATGAAAACGAAAGAGCAGGTTTGCCTTGCTGGCCAGGAAGAGGGGAAGCAGACAGCCCCTGGCCACACTCGGTGTCTGGGCTGGGACAGCTGGCCAGGACTGTGCTGAGCCACAGGGAGAGGAGCCAGAGGTACAGAGGAAGCTCCAGGAGAGGAGCAAATCCACTGGCCCTCGCCTGCTGCCCTGCAGCCCACTGCACCCCAGAAGCAGAGGACAGAGTGAAGCCCACGCCCTGTCAGGCCAGGAGAGCAGGCCTGTGCATGGGGCAGGGACAGCAGCGGCAGGCAGGCCCTCCCAGACACCCCGAACACGGGCAGGGAGCACACCAGGGCGGGAAGGACGAGTACTGCTCACCCCCACTGCTGCCCAGGGCTCCTGCCTGGGCACCAACCATGGTGCCACACGGACAACATCAGCCCACAGCCAGGAGCAGGACAGGGACGCTCCTGGACAGGAGTCCCCAGCTGGGCTCCCCTTAACGCAGCTGCTGTAACTGGGCCCAGGGGCCAGCCAGCACTTAACATCCCACGGGGCTCAAAGCCCAGCCTGGCCTCTCCCTTCTGGTTAAAATCAAAGAAGATCCTGAGCTGGAAGGGATCCGCAAAGATCATCAAGTCTAACTCCTGGCCCTGCCCAGCCCCAGGGCTGTCCTCTGCCCAGCTCTGTGTGCAGGGGGTGGTCATCCTGGCCTCTGCTGGGGGTGTCCAGGGGAACAGGATAAAGCAACATCCCCCAGAACCCTCCCACCTGTGCAGCTTTTACTGACAACAGGGTATTCAGCCTGTCCCCACTCCAGTCCCTCCACCTTCTGGCTGGCCAAAATGCTCTGCTCCGGCAGAGCTGGTCCCCAGGCCTCAGACGGCTCCCCAGAAGAGACCCCCCCTTTCACACAGGTGCCTTTCCTTTCCCAACATCCCTTCCCTCGCCTCCTTGCTGCCCTGCAGCAGCAAATGAGCCCAGCCTGCCCAGTCCTTTGGGATCCTCAGCGGGGTCCTCCTGTCCCACACAGCATGGCAGTGTCCCCAGCGGTGTCCCCAGGGGTGGGGGCCGGCTCCTACCTGCAGCACGGAGAGGCTGGTCTGCCCCGAGAGGCTGAGCTTCTCCTGCTCCGAGGGGTAGGCGTTGAAGCGGTGCTCGTACAGCCAGTCCCGCAGGATCTTCACCGACTCTTTGGGGAGGTTGCCCCTTCTCTTCCTCTTGCACTGCGAGGGGTCGGGGGATGTGGCGCCGTCCTCGTCCCCCGGGTCACTGTCCGACATGGTGGAGCTGCCCGCGGGACCCTCCTGGCTGAATCCTGGAGTGGGGGAACCGAAGGAAGCATCAGGCGGTGTCCGGTCGGGGGAGGGGAAGGGGCCTCCCACCGACCTCCCCCCGCCTCCAACGGGGGGTCTCACCCCCTCTGGGCCCGGCCGGGGGGGAATCCAGAGGCAGAGACCCCCGGGGGGACACAAACGACCGGCACCGGCGGGACAACAGAGGCACCAAACAGAGCCCCGGGGGTGCAGAGGAGCCCAGCGAACAGCACGGGGCTCGGGGGCACTCGGGGCTCGGAGGGCACGGCAGCGGGAAAAAAAAAAAAATCAAGCATGAGGTGGGGTGGGAGGAGGGGAAGTTAAAAACAAAAACAATCTCAGCAGGAGAAAGAGGCCGGAGCTGGAGAGTGGGAGAGGAACCACGCGGGGTCATTGTGCGGCGCGGATGGAGGCGGGGGCGGCTGTCACGGGCCGGGGGCTCGGCTCGGCGCTGCGGGCCGGGGCCCGGCGGTGCGGGGCGGTGCGGGCCGGGCCCGTCGCCCC
>VXAZ01006034.1:389589-405201 GCA_013399875.1 Gymnorhina tibicen
CCGCATCCCCCGACCCGCCTTTGCTCCCCGGACTGGAAGTGTGGAAGCAGCTTTGGAAAAACCCCATTGGGTGCCCGAGCGGAGCATGGGAGGAGCCCAAATCCCTGGGCAAGCCCAGCCTGGCACAGGAGCCAGGGAGTGCCCAGCCGATGGGGGTAAGGAGCCTCTGGGATGAGGGGCCAGGGAAGGGGCTGTGGTGCATCTCCCTGCCCTTCCCACTACGAGCCCGTCCAGGCTGGGCCCTGCCCAGGCCCATTGACATGATAATACTATTAAACTTCAGCAATTTGAACAACAATCGGCCAACAAGAGCCTGAGGGGGAATGCTGGAAACCCAGGGGGATTCTGGGAACCCCAGGGGGATGCTGGAAATCCAGGGGAAGCTGGAACTCCCAGGGGAAATGCTGGAAATCCAGGGAGAGCTGGAATTCCCAGGGGGATTCTTGGAACCCCAGGGGGATGCTGGAATCCCCAGACAGCCTCCCAGGGTACCGACCCTTCCCAGACAGGACTCTCTCCATCCTTTGCCCACCCTCTGATATTTAATCTGCATTTTTAGCAAGGAAAATTGGATTTGTGGCTGGCTGTGCTGGCTATTTGCTGCTGCCTTGCCCTTGGGGCCACCGCTCCAGCAGCAGGTCCTGCTCCCTGCTCGGGGCCACTGGACCTGCTGCAGGCTGGGATTCCCCCAGTAGGACTGGTCCTGGGAGCTGGGCTCCAGCACTGGGGCCCCTCTGCTGGGCACTGCAGCCCCTCCATCTCCTCCTGCCCCTCCCCGTGGGGCAGCTCTGCTGTTTCCTCCTTCCTGGAGGCCGTAGGGCAGGACAGACCCTCTCTCAGCAGGCACTGCTGTACCCTTTTCCTGCCTGATGTTCCTCTAACCTACATCTCTGGACACGGCAAGAGGAGCCGTGGGGACACCAGGATGGAGCTCACATCACCGGAGAACAGCAAACACTCCGGGGTCAGGGGGTCCTGGGCTGCACTGGGAGCTGTGTCACAGCCGGTGGAGGGAGGGGATCCTTCCCCTCTGCTCCACACCAGTGAGGCCAGCCCTGCAGTGCTGGGCCCAGAGCTGGGCTGCCCCGTGCAGGAGACAGGGACAGACTGGACAGAGTCCAGCACAGGGCCATCAAGGTGATGGAGGGACTGGAGCACCTGTGCCATGAGGAGAGGCTGAGAGAGCTGGGACTGCCCAGCCTGGAGCAGAGCAGGCTCAGGGCATCTCCTCCTTGTGGATAAATACCCGGGGGGAGGCTGCAGAGGGAACGGGGCCAGGGACAGCCCCAGGGGCCACGGGCACAAACTGACACATAGGAGGGGCCCTCCGAGCTCGGGACACACTTCTGCACTGGGAGCAGCTCTCCTAGATTGACCAGGGGGTTATTTGCCTACCTTGGTGTCCCCCTGCCCCAAGTGAACACTTCTGAAATGAAATGTCTTTATTTTGCTGCTATTTAATACCTTTGAAATGAGTCAGGTCCGGTCCACCTGCTGCCTCTGCTGCTTCTGATACAGCCCAAGTACAGCTGACTTTCTGGGCTGCCAGTGCCCACGGCCGGGTCACATCCAATTTGTCACCACCAGCACCCCCAAGTCCTTCTCCCAGGGCAGCTCTCCACCCACCCAGCCCCCAGCCTGTGCTGGTGCTGGTGCTGCCCTGACCCAGGTGCAGGACCCTGCACTTGGCCTGGCTGAACTTCATGAGGTTCACATGAGCCCAGATAGTTTTGGGGTTTCATAGATTCATCAAATCCCAGAATGGTTTGGGTTGGAGGGGAGTTAAAGCTCATCTCATTCCCTCCCATGCCTTCCACTATCCCAGGTTGCTCCAAGCCCTGTCCAACCTGGCCTTGGACACTTCCAGGGGTGGGATAGCCACAGCTTCTCTGGGAAACTTGTGTCAGGGGAAGAAGTTTATTAACTCTTCCCATATGTACCCCAGTGTCCAGTAACAAATTTGTTCTGCTTTGCTGCCTCAGGGTTGAAAGTCCCACAGTGCCACCACAGCCACGCCAGTGAAGGGGCAGCTCAGACCGAGCAATTTTGGGAGCTGCTTGAGGCAGCACCTCTGACAGCCCGAGGCTGGAGCCTGAGGTAGCTCCCAGCTGGGACCAGCAGTGAGTCCATCCCACTCCTGGTACTGCGAGGATCTGGGCAGTCACACAAAGTGATCCCTTGGGGTCAGGGGGGCTGAACATCACTCCTGGATGCAGTTGCCCCAGGACACCATCTGTCCACAGCTCCAGCATCAGCTCCTCTGCCCCAAAGTGATGTCTGTGGGATGTTCACTTCGCTGGGTGTCCCACTGAAGGAGGTTTTCTAAAGCATCCTGCCCTCCAGCAGCCTTCAAGCCGGGGAATTCTCTCTGGAAGTGGGAGAACTGTAGGTTTTCCCTGGCACAGCAGGGAATTAGGGAAGAAGTACCTGTGAGGCTGGAGGTGGGCTGGTTTGGGGCTGCTGCTGCAGAGCACAAGCCCCAACCCTGGGGAACTCCCTGGCGATCACAGGTTCAGCCCTTCCCATCTGGCAGTTTAGTTCCTTTCTCCTGTGTTGGCAGTGCCTGCAAAATAGAAGCACTGAGGCCAAGGAGAAGCTTTTCATTCATGGATCGTCTCCCAGCTGAGAGAGCACCACCTGGGGCCTGGGAGGTCTCTGATGCCTCTGATCCCAACATACGCCCATGGAGCTCCCACAGACCCTATCCAAACTTTCCCAGCACTGGGAGCATGTCTGCCATGAACTGTGCCCTCACCAGGTTTTGTAGGTTTGTCCCCCCATTTTAAATAAAGAATTGCTGGAATCTCATCCCTCTCTCCAGGGCAGGGAGTTGGGCTGGCTTCAAGCAGCATTTTATGACCACAGCTTCACAAGGTGGGAGCACCCCGTGCTCCCACACCCTTGTCAGGGCGGTGACAAATAACCAAACCACGGGGACAAACCCCCTCCCCATTGCTTACCCGCTCTGTCTCTTGCCCCTCACCCACCCAGGGTGACACAGAAGGGTGGCCAAGCCCCTGGGACCCTGGATCAGCTGATGTGGGAGCACGATCAGCACCCTGCCAAGTGTCTCAGCCCATCCCGACACGGGGGCCGAGCAGAACGACCTTCAGCCCACCAGCTAAGGCAGAAAGTGATGCTCAAGCTGATTTTACATCATTTGAGAGCAATCTGGCTGCAAAAACAGGCTGCCCCACTGGAAGGGGCCCTGGCTGACAAGGGCAGCAAGGTGAGGAGGTGCAGTGCCCAAACCCACCTTCCCAAACCCCCAGGCACAGCACGGCACTGGTCACGAGGGAGCCACACACAGCAAACGTCTGTCACACCCGTCAGGCTTTATACACCCCTCCAGCTTCCCGAATCCCTCAGATCTCAGGCTCTAAAGCCATAAAACAGCCAGGGAGAAGGAACAAAGTGAGGGTTCTTTCCTGAAGGGGAAGTGTGGGAGGAGAGGAAGAGATGCTTTTCCTCTGTGCTATGGCCCTGAATGGGGCTCGCTCAGGCTCGAGCCAGCCCAAATCCCAGCAGGCCAGCGGGGGATGCTCACTCCAGCCCTGGGACCGGTGGCATGGTGGCTTTGAGGGGGTCAGTGGCTGCTGGGGGGGGGTCACAGCCAGGCTGGGGGGCCCAGTGGGTGAGCCTGTGGGTGGGAGAGGTGATAAGGAGGGAAGGGCTGGATGGGTACAGAGTGATGGGAGTGTGTCCCCTCCAAGCATGTCCTGATGCAGGGTGACGGTCCTGGGAGGTGCTTCCCGTGGCAGGAATCTGCTGTGGGGCAGCAAGGGGGGCCAAGGGGCAGGGGTGTGCACAGGATGAGGCAGAAGGGGCAAGCGGCCCTGGGCTCTAATCGTCCTTGTCCTTGGCCCCGTGCTTCAGGATGCGGGTGAACTCCACGTAGTTGAAGTTGCCCTTTTTGTCGATGGGCGCCTCCCGGTACATCTCATCCACCTCCTCGTCGGTGAACCTGTCCCCCATGGTGGTCAGCAGCTCGCGCAGGTGGTCCTCGTGGATGAAGCCTGCAAGGAGGGCAGGGGACGGCGTTGGCAGGGGGCAGCAGGAGGGCTGAGCACGGCCCCTTCCCCACCTCTCCCAAAGACACCCCGCTCTGGAGCTGTTCCCGAGGGTTTGGCCAGCCCTCGGAGCGGCCCCACGGCGGAGGGGCTGTGCTGTACCTGACGCCTCCTCGTCAAAGCAGGCGAAGGCGTTGCGGATCACGTCCTCGGGGTCGGTGCCGTTCAGCTTCTCCCCAAACATGGTGAGGAACATGGTGAAGTTGATGGGCCCCGGCGCCTCGCTCATCATCCCCTCCAGGTACTCGTCAGTGGGGTTCTTCCCTGCGGGACACAGGCAGGGGCTGGATGCAGGGCTCCCATCCCCGGGGCCAGCCCGTGCAAACAGCTGGAAGGACTTTCTCCCACTGCACATTGATTTGCTGGTTCTTGTTCACCCACCCCACGAACATGGGAAGGGAGTTTCTGCAGTGCCCAGTGCTCTCCCCTCAGCACCTCTCCCGATGCTTTCATCCACACCTGGGAACAAGCTCTGCCTCGGGGGAGGTGCAGTAATCAATTTGGGGGTTACTGGAATGAAACCTATGGCTTTTCCCGTTCCCCTGGCAGCTCCAAGGAGAGGGGCAGCAATGTCCTCACACAAGCCTCGTGCTGCTGATGTCCCCGGCACTGCTCCCACCACGGGTGCGCCAGGGATGGTTCAGCTGCTCTGCTGAGCTCCATGCCCCCAGCGCCGGCCCCTCTCTGCTCCCAGAGCTCACCGGGAGGAGGGAGATCCCTCCCACGGTCGGGCAGGACCTCCAGAACAGGTTTGGCTGCCAGGTCAATCATTGACAGACCTCCCAAAGCGCAGTGGAGGTACCGCTGGGAGTGGGAGGAGGGAGCCATGGCCTGCAGCAAAGGAGAATGGATTGGGGCAGGGAGTGGGTACAGGCCTGCAAGTCTCAACCAGCCCAGGTATCACAGCAGCACGGGGACCAGCCTTTGTCACCCCAGCTGAGAGCAACGGGAGGGCTTTGTTCCACAGGGGACAGCCCCAGTGACATTCTGGGGTGAGACTACTCAAACATGCCATGGCTGCAGCTGGTGGCTGCTCCTAGGGCAGAGCTTCTCCAGCCCCGAGGGTCTCTTCCCTTCTGGTGAGCGTGCCTGTGAGCAGCACACAGAGCTGCTGCCCTCGGCTGCCTCACAAACACCCCTTCTGTGCTCAGCTGGTGGAGCAGAGAAATCCTCCCCCAAGGCTTTGAGGCACCCCAGCACAGCCAGTGTCCAGCACTGGGTGTGGGCACGAGGTTACCCTGCAGCTCTCCCCGCTCCCAAGGTGGTGCTGGGGGCAGAGGGGCCCGCGGGGCACGAGGGCAGGGTGTCCTCACCGAGGGAAGCCAGCATGTCATGCAGATCCTCCTTGTCAATGAAGCCATCACGGTTCTGGTCGATCATGTTGAAGGCCTCCTTGAACTCCTGGATCTGCGACTGGTCGAACATGGCGAAGACATTGGAGGTGGCGCGCTGGGGGCGCTTCTTGGTGGTCTTGGCTTTGGCACGTTTGCTGGACATCTTGGTGGCTGGGGGGGTACCTGGGGGCAGGAGCATCAAGAGGGTTGGGGACAGAGGGCCAGGGCAGGGACACACCGCCCCTGGCACCTCCAGTCCCGTGCCTCAGTTTCCCCAGCTGTCACACACTTCAGCAGCGCAGGGAGATGAGGCGGTCACAGGGTCAGACACGGGGACAGGCAGGACTTGAGCTCTGATGAGTTCCGTGGGCAGTCACAGAGCAAGCAGCACTCACTGGCTCCCCTTCCCCAGGACCCTCCCCCAGGGGCTGCAGGCAGTCCCCAAACCCACTCGCTGCCTGTCCTCTCTGCATGTCCAGGCACAGGGAGAGATGCCCAGCCCAGCACCTGGCTGGGTGCCAGTCCCAGGGCCATGGGGATGAGTGTCTCGGCACTTCAGGCACTGTGGCCATGCCCCTCCAGCCTCCCCTTGCTCTGGCAGGCTCTTCCCGGCCCAGCCCAGCTGCCAGGTTGGTGGGTCACCCTCGCACCCTCCGTGTCACGGCGCAGAAGCAGCCCCAGCACCCAGTGAGAAGGGGTTATCTGCTCTGGGCATGTTCCTCATGTACCACTGCTTCCCATGCCCCTCCATCCATCCATCCATCCATCCATCCATCCCTCCATCCCTCCATCCCTCATCCCTCCATCCATCCCTCCATCCATCCATCCATCCATCCCTCCATCCATCCATCCCTCCATCCATCCCTCCATCCATCCCTCCATCCATCCATCCGTCCCACCTTCCGGCAGGTCAAAGACCTCTTGCCGCTGCCCTCCCTGTCCAGGTGCCCCCCACCCTGCCTAGGGAGCCCATGGGAAGGGCCCCGAGGCAGAGGGGACAGGGGACCCCGACCTCGGGGGGCTGCAGAGCCAGGAGAGGAGCCAAGCAGCCCCAGGGCCGCGGGGCACTGAGGATGGTGCTGCTGTTACAGGTAACGAATGCCAGGAGAAGGGGGGGCAGCCGTGGGACAGCCCCACCTTTGGGGACACGGCTGCGGCAGTGTGTATGTGTCCCATGGGGAATGGCTCAGGGACCATGCGGACCCCAAGCACCACCGAGGCAGGACGACAGCAGGAAAACCTGGTCCTTCCAAGGTGGGGGTTCCTGTGCCCAGCCGGAACTGCGGCCCCCAGCAGGAACGGGGCTGGAGCAGAGAGCCCACTCCCACCCCAGGATGGCACCTGGGCCCCCTCAGTCTCCGAGCAGGGGCCCGGTGGTATCCCCATGCTGCCAGGCTGGGGGATGCAGCCAGAGTTTGGGACACCCTGCCCCATGGGAGCTCAGCATGCCCAGCAACCACCACACTGCCTGAGAGGAGGATGCTCAGCTTTCTCCCAGGGGAACCCTGCCAGGCTTAGCCCAGCAGGATGGCAGCAAAGCTCAGCTTGGCCCATGGGACAGGCTGGCCCGAGGTCAGCCCCAGGGAAGGGACACTGCTCCGAGCCCTCGTGTTTGTGCAGCAGCCATTCCTCCCTCACACACAGCCTTGGGCCTCCTCCAGGCCAGCGGCTGGCTTGGGAGCAGCTGCAGGGGCAATGGCAAATTAATGGGTCATGCAGGGATTGCAGGGTGCAAGTGCAGAGATTCAGTCCTGTGCTCTGTGCGCCCCGTGCCTGGTGGGCAGCAGGACCTGGGCTCCTCATCAGTGCCCTGGGACGGAGCAGTTCAGGAGCACGGAGACACACCCCAGTGTGAGCTGCAGGCCGGGGCTGTCTCTGCTGGGCTGCTCTGGGATCTGCTTCCCAGCTGTGTCCTTAGTGCTGACTCCATGGGGCCACAGGGACTTGGGGAACATCCTCTGGTGCTGGCATGGACCAGAGCAGAGCAAACAGCCTTCAAAGAGCCCTCCCCTGCCCTCCCCACACCAGACCCACTCTCCAGGTCTCTCCTTCCCCTCCTGCTATCACTCTCTCTCAAGGGGCAGCAGAGGCAGGGGCTGGGGCAGGGGACCACCAGCCTGGTCCTCAGCCTGCTGTGGTCTCCAGGTTCCTGTAGCTGGGCTGTGCTGGAAGGACATTCCAGGGGCATCAGGCAGTGCCAGATCGCAGCCCAACACACCATGGTGACCAGCCAAGCTCAGAGGGGGCTGGGCACTCTTCCCACACCCCAAGAACGCTCCCATCCCACTGTGGGAGCACACACCGAGCCCAAGCAGGGCCCTTCATCTGCAGGGGACGTGCCCCATGTCCCCAGCAGTCCTCCCTCATGCCCCATATGCCCCTCATTCCAGGATGGAGTCCACACCTCCCTCAGCCCCTCCCTCCTTTGTGCTGACCTGAGCACCTGAGAGCAGCCACCAAATCCCCCCACACCCCCCGAACGAACCCTCCATCCTTTCCCAGTGCCCACCAGGAAAGAGATGTTTGTCACCAGCCAGCCAAGGGGAGCAGCAGGACTGGGGAGCCCAGCTGTGCCCACACTGGGTGAGCAGGAGACCTCATCCCCCCCATCCATCTCTGCCTGCTGCTTCCTCCAGCACCACGGAGCTCCTTGCAGCAGGCCAGCCCCTCTCTGCGTGCCCTGCCAGGCACCAGCGAGCACGGGTGGCACCCCAGGCGGCGTGTGCTGGTGACATCCCACCCACGGCAGCAGCGGGGGATGCTCAGTTCAACACGACTCCACCAGGCCAAGTCAGAGCCAGCAATAAAAGCTCTGCTGCTGGCCCATGGCACTGGGCTCCGCTTTCAAAACACAACAAATTATTAGCAGAATTATTAGCAGAAGACTATGGAAATAAACAGGAGTTTTGCTCTCACCACATGAATTAACATCAGCCAAATATTTACCCTGCCCTGACTGTGACCAGCAGCAGCATGGCTTGGCACCCTCTCCACAGAGACAGTGCTCCTTAGCAGGATTAAGTACGATTTTGACAGCACATGGATCTGCACATGATCTAAAACACGCCCTGGAAAGATGCTCAGTCCCAAGGTCCAGCTCAGTCCTTCCATCTCTGCTGTTTGACAGCCACCTTGGGCTGGCTGGGACTTGGGAAGAGATTTTTGGGTCAGTGTGGGGAAAGGTTCCTGTGTGTGGATTCTGTGCAGGGATCTGCAGCAAGACCTGATTCAGCTGGAGCAGTCCCTGCTCTGCCCAAGGGCTTGATGGCCACGCTGCCCCGGTCCTCAAAGCCATGCTTTCTGGGATTCCCAGAAACCCAGTTCCCAGAGCATTGCAGGGAATGCCTGGCCACGATGCCCTGGTGCTGGGGTGGACTCGGCTCAGACAAATGGTGCAGCCACCAAACCTCCAGGTCCTCCTCAGCAAGAGGGAAACCCACGGACACCGGTCCTGCTCCTGGCACCCCCTGCTGCAAGGCCCATCCCAGCACTGCTCCAGCCCGGGAACTGGGGATCCCGGGCAGCAGAGCCAAGGAGGTCGGCGCTGGGGGACACCGTGACAGCCACACACTGATCTGGTCCCCGACTCACCCTGTCACCAGCTGCCCCCATTCCCTTGTCCTTCTGCCACTGCTCCTGCCAAAACAATCTCCCAGCCTCCTGCAGTGGAGGCAAAATGATCTCCCACCAGGCTTGTGCCTCCCCCACCTGAGAGCCAGACCCAAGGGACCATGGGGCTGACCTAAAGAGTCCATAAATTAGTAAACAGTTTAGTTTGAAAGAGGAAAGGACCCACAGTTACCAGAAATATGAACTGCCATGTGTTTCCTCCTTGGTAAAAACCAAGCAAGCAACTCCATCCTGGTGCTGCTTCCTGGCTGTGCCGGGGAGGGTGGGACAAGCCAAAGGGACACGGCAGTGCTGCCCCAGCCCCATCCTTCTCCCTCCTGCCTGCTTCCACCCTCCCCTGCAGCTCCTCCTGTGCTGCTCCAGCTCACCATCCCAGCAGGAGCTCACTGCTGGGCTGAGGGGGCTGTGACAGGCGGGGTGGCATGAAGGAGGAGTGGCAGGCAGGGGACAGGGCAGCTCCTCTGGCAGAGGCAGCAGCCTATTCCCCGTCCCTGGGGTGTTCACACGTATCCAGCAGCTACGATCTCTGGGTATGCGCTACCAAGGGTTTCCCAAGGGTGGCACCTCAAAAGCTGCTCCAGCAGGAGCCACCTCTGGAAGTGCTGACGAGGCTGCAGTGGGGCTGCCCTGCCATCCCTGGCACGGCCAGGCAAGGACATCTGCTCCAGCAGCTCCTCCACCAGATCCTGGCAGTGAGGGGCATGATGTGCCTCTGCTGGATGCTTTGGGTGAGGGAGGGAAAGAGTGATTCCAACAGCCTGGGCTGTCCCAAGGGACACTCCTGCAGGGCAAACATTGGCTCCTCATGGGGACTGCGCTTAAACCTCAGCCCAGTGCCACTTCCCAAAATGAGTTGCAAGTACCAGCGAGCCACGAAGCAGCCACGTTCACTGGTGGGCAAGCACTGGCTCCCCACCACACGCGGCCACCCGGTAGCCCCGCACAGGCAGCAGGTCCCACCCCTCCTCCAGGGTGGCACGAGGGCCAGCGGGGTGAAGTGGTGCCTTGCAGCATCCCACTGGCACAGGTGGCTGCAGGGCAGTGCAGCAGCCTGGACATCGTTCCACCCGTAAAGCTTTGCCATCCGCGGGCACCTCTGCCAGCCCCAGGGCTGCTCCGGAGCATGGGGTGTCACGCTGGAGGAGGGAGCAGGGAGCAGCTCATCTTCCCTGCTCCATTTGTTGTTAAACCGTCCCTTTCCTCCAGCACAGCCCTGCTCAGGATGCCCGTGGGATGTGGCATTGCTCAGCTTCACCAATGAGGGTTTCTGGTGCCAGGGGAGTCCACTGCCAGCCAGAGGCACTGGGAGCTGCAGGACCAATCCTCAGCCCACTCGACACTGCAGGAACGGAGGCGGCTGCCCTTCTGCTCCTTTTATGGCTTTATTAGAGATGTGGGAAAGGAAGCCTGGAGGTGAGAGCAAAGCAGAACCTGAGCCCTGGGCTGTGTCTCCAGTCCAGCCACAGCCACCAGCACTGATGCCAGGGAGGAAAGAGCAGGGCATCATCAGAGAGCCAGAGCAAAGTGTGCAGTGACCCCAGGGAGGCAGAGTTCATCCCAGCCCTCCCCCAGCTTCCACCGGACACTGGGGACCTGGCCAGGCCCACGCACAGCTGTGGGGCTCGGCTGCAAGTTCAGCAGATGGTTTCTGAACTAGTTGCTTCCCACCAAGTTTAGGAGACAAGGACCTCACCATGTGGCACACGCAAACCCTTCCAAAGCACAAGTTCTGCAGCCTTCCACGAGAAGCCCTGGCACAGACACCCTCGGTGTGCAAGGCACCCAGCACCTTCCGATGCCCGGGGAGGCTGGGACACGGACCACAGGCACAAGGTCTTCATGGCCTCGGGCAATCAGCATAACGTGCCCTGGCCGGGGTTTGCTGCTTTCCCAGGGGAATTAAGGGGCTCACCTCGGCGGGGGAATGTGGCCTCAGAGGGGGGAGGTGACCGCAAACTCCTCCTACAATCGCACAGAGCCTGCCAAGGAGAGAGGAAAAAAATTCCAGCGACTGAAGGAACCCGACCATCTTTGGTCAGCAGCGGTGGTTGTTGACACTTGCGGATGTTCCACTCCAAAGAATTCAGCTCCAGCCACTGCCTTCTCCTACACATCCATGTTTTAGAGCTTCCCTGGCTTTTATCACAGTCGAAACATTTTGTACCAAAAGGGCATGCTGGGAGGCAAGCCAAGAGGACCTCAAGTTTTCATGGGAAAGACTAAACAAAACACAGCATCCCTCTGTGCTTAAGGCTGAAGGAAATGAGCTAAATAAAGCTTTTCTGCCTTACAGAAGTTTATTGCCTGAAGTTGCTCCCAGGTCACTGGGGAGATATCTGGAGCATCACGCATGCATCTTGGCTCTGGTCATCAGCAAAAGGACTTGGAGCAAAAGCAGATGTTCCAGACTGGAACAGTCTGAGAGATCAGGAGGTGGGTGAAGCCACGGGCAGCAGGATCTGCTCCTGCAGCTCTGCCATCCCGGGGAAGCCAGGATGTCCCAGCTCCAAGGTACTGCACACAGTTACCCACAGCTTGGCTCAGAACCAATCCTCACCTGCCCTTACCGGGACATTCCTGCTGGGCCTGGCAAGAGGCTGCCCGGGTACAGGATGCCCGGCAGGGCACACCGAGGATCCGCCTGCCACCTCGCCCCGTCCCCAGGGCTGACCCCGGCACCAGCTCCAGCACCGCAGAGGTGGAGGGACGGCGGGGCTGCCTCCCTCTGCTCCCCGAGGCAGCCGGGCCAGCTCCCCCTGCTCTCCCGGGACGGTCGGGGCTGTTCCCCCCTGCTCTCCTCGGCTCCATCCCTCCGGCTCCATCCCTCCCGCTCCATCCCGCCCGGGGCCGCCCCTCTCCCCCCGCGGCCGCTCGTTCCCGTCCCGGGGCGGGACCGCCTCACCTGTCCCGGAGCGGGGAGCCGCGGGAGCTGCGGGAGCCGCGGGAGCTGCGGAGCGGCCGGCGCGATCTGCGGGACGCGGCTCCGCGGGGCGGGCGGGCCCAGGGTCCCGGCCCGGCCCGGCCCGGCCCATACAAGGCAGAAGAATGCGGCGGGGCCGGGGCGGCGGGGCCGGGGCGGCGGGACGGCCTTATATAGACGAAAGGAGCGGCCCACGCGTGCCCCCCGTCCCGCGGGGGATGGCAGCGCCGGGCGGCACCGGGGGCTGCGAGGCCGTGGGCAGAGCTGCGCATCCCCGCCGGGGGACACTGCCGGGGGCGCGCGGGCCGTGGCTCGCCCGGAGAACCCCCTGGAGCAGCTCTGGCTGCGGCGGGGCGGGTTCCTGCTGGCAGGCGTGGGGCTGCTGGAAGACCAGAGGCCCCTGGGGTTCCGTGGAGAGGCCGGAGAGTGTCCTGAGGCTGCACCCCGGGTGGCCTCTGTCAGTGGTCCCTGCGGCCACGCAAAGGGAACAGTGGCCAGAAGGGTCAAGCAGCCCCTCAAAGGGCCTCTAAAAAGTGGCCTGGATCAGAGGACAGCTGGGGAACTGCCCCGTTCCCAAGCAGGGATCCAGAGCCCGGAGAAACAGGGATGGGGAGCTCCTACCCTTCACCCGAGGCAGGACACACGCTGGTCCTGGGACACCTCTCCAAGGCAGCAGGTCTTGCGCACGTTTCCTTCCCGTCAGCAACCCTGAGCCTCATCACAGTCCTGCAGGCACCAAGAGGAGCTCCTGGTCCTGTGGGATCCCCCTTGGGAGGGTGATGCCCCTCCAGACATCATCCCAGAGGAGATTTATCTTTGTTTTGTGGGGTCCCACGACACCAGGGGCTGAATTCAGCCTGCAGAGGAGCAGGAAGGTGGGAGAGGGAGACACCCGGCACAGTTCTGAGAGGGAGTGTTCTTCTGGGGACCCAACCCTGAGTGGGCAGCCAGAGCGGGACTGCTCTGCTTAAGCATTCCTGGGAGTTCCATCGCTGCCCATGGAGACATGGGAACTTGAGGGTGAGGACCAGACCCTGATCAGAGGTGCTGAGGGGACAGCATGGAGCACACAGGCTGCACTTGCAGCAACACAGATGAAGAACAGAAACGAGCAGTGACACAAATTAATCTTCAGCTGCCATTCTCCTGCAGGGCATCACTGCAAACAACAGCTAAAAAGCCAAAAAAATCCTGTTTCGACCCTGACATAAAAGCAGTGGCCATGCCCTCTGGCAGCCTGGCCAGACCCTGCCCAGGGCACAGAGTTTGTTTCCACTGGCTCAGAGGACTGGTGACCTGCTCTGCCAAGAGTCTGGGGGCTCCCCCGACTTGGGGACATCCTACCCATGTCCCCGTGCTGTTTGGATGAAATCTGCAGGGGCATTGCCTCCTCTATGGAGCCACAGAGGTTCCTGACCCTTCACTGGAAGCAGGTGTCCTGCCTGCAGCCGCTCCAAAGGCCAGGTTGTGGGATCAGAAGCCAGAAAAATGCAGGAATAGAGCTGGAAATGCTGCTGGATGCTATGCCAGCGCAGAGGCAAGCCAGGGAAAGCACAGAACCTTTGTCATGCCCGTGAGCTGGACAGGGGGGCCCCAAAAGGTTTGTCTTTTTAATTAAAAATAGAAGAGAAAGGAAAGGAAAGGAGAAAGGAAAGAAAGAAGGAAAGAAAGGAAAGAAAGGAAGAAAGGAAAGAAAGGAAGAAAGGAAAGAAAGGAAGAAAGAACCAAAACCAAAAAACAAACTAACAGAAACCCCACCAGGAGTCAGCCAGCCTGAGCTGCCACCCCGTGGCTGGTCCCAGAGTTTTCCGTGGTGGAGAAGCCCAGCCTCAGCAGGGTCCAGGTGCGCCCAGGAGCCCAGCAGGAGCCACCTCCAGCCCCTCTGGCATGGCTGCTGTCCCTCACTGAGCCCTGGCTTCTCGCCACTGGGCAAGTGTCTGGCCAGGCCCCTGCGAGGGGAGCTGGTGAAGAGGGGCTGTAGGCACGTGGCAGCTCCTCGCAGGCTGTGCAGCCCTTCCAGCTGGGCCACCTCGTGCTGTCCCTTGAGCCCCATCCAGCCCTGCCCGCCTTCCCCTGCCTGTGCCCAGGGCTGCCCGCGTTATCCTTCCCTGCTTCCACGCATCTGCCAACACACATCCCTTACAAACAGCCTGTTTGTACCCTCTGGCACCTCTCCTGCCTCCCTCTGGCTCTTTCAAGCCCAAATTTAATTTGCTCCTCTCTCTCTATGGGTCAGGCAATGGAAATGGAGTAAAAAACAAGCCCTTTTTTTATGAGTGTGAATTTTAGGTCAGTTCCCTGACCGAGGTGTCTTCATCACCATGCAAGCGCTTCCACCCCTGTGAAGTGGGGACAGCGACACTGTTTCCACTCTCCCCAAGCAGCTGAGGAGTGTCCTGGGAGCAAGGCTGGAGCCAGGACACGTCTGGCCTGGCCCTGCCGTGGTGTGGGGGTCAGAGGCAAAGGATCTGCCAGAGACACAGCGATGACCCCGCACTGCATGTCCCCTTCCCGGTCACGCCACGTGGGTCCCCTGGCTTGGACCAGCCTCTGGCTTCTGGCAAATGCCCAAGGGGCCGGAGGTGATCGGGGGCCTGATGGCCTTGCAGGAGCAGGGCAAGGCGCTTGTTAAGTCCATAAGTATCTTGCATAACCTGTGTTTAAGTTACATGGCCCTGGCTGGAAGCGATCAGAGGTCTGGGACGAGAAGTCCTCTGCCTGTTTGCTCTGTGCTGACCCCACACAGCCCACACAGGGCCAGCCTGCACCCACGGGCTCCGGGTCCTGCTGGCAGCAAAGCAGCTGCTGCTGGAGCATTTGGAGCTGCGGTCAGGCTCTGGAGATGCTCAGCACGTCATGCTTCCAGGTCTGTGGGACAACAAGAAATGCAGGACCTCGAGCCTGGGGTTTGTTACCGGGAAAAAGGAACAGTGAAGCTCATGGTGTGCCAGTGCCAGGCGATGTGCACAGCAGGGGAGGGAGGAACGGCTCCACACAGGGCACCTGTGCAGGACTCAGCCCCACTGGCACGGGCAAGGATCCCCACAGGATCCAGGGCTTCCAGCAGTGCCTGGAGTGGCCCCAGCACCACCAAGCTCAGCTGTCCAAGGGGCATGTGGAATATTGTCACTAAGGCCCCTGTCTGCACACATAATCACACGCTGAGGAGGGTAACAGAGAGTGAGACCCAACCACACACCCTGCCCATGCAGGGGTCATTCCCACGAGGAGGGCAACTGGTTTGAGTACCACTGCTCCTGGAAGGCAAGAATATAAAAAAGAGTCAAATCTTTAGGATTGCACATGTGATAACTCTATCCACAGCCCCTATATGCTCAGCTGCTCTAAGGTTGGATGAATAACCAGGTAAGAAGCTTCACAACCGTGAGTATCCTAAGGACTCCCAACCCTCCGGCCCTGTGCCCCAGGAAGCAACTGTGGAGCCTCCACAGCCTGGCTGTGAACCGGGATCCCCACGTGGCGGCCGTGTTTGCAGGCTCGGTGACACTGCAGGGGTGCGAAGGGCTGTCCCCTCTCCCACCCAGCAACACTGGGACTGCTGTCCCACCCTTTCGCTGGGAAGTGGCCTGGCCTGGCCTGGCCTGGCCTCTCCTCTCCGCTCCTCTCCGCCCCTCCCCACCCCTCCCCTCCCCGCCTT
>VXAZ01006034.1:414247-439345 GCA_013399875.1 Gymnorhina tibicen
TGGCCGCCGGCTCGCCCGTGGACTACATGAGCATCACCAGCTTCCCGCGGCTGCCCGAAGAGGAGCCGAGCGGCGCGGCCGAGAGCGGCCTCCGCGCCCGCAAGGAGGAGGACGCGTTCCTGGGCGAGCAGGACACGGGTGAGGGGCGGCGGCAGAGCCCGCCCGCGGCCCCCGGCACCCCCCGGCCCTCGCCCCCGCGCCCGGAGCGGGGCTCCCCGGGCTCCCGCCGTCCCTGTGCCCCGGCCCTGCGTTCACCCTGAGGGACGGAAGGCAGCCGGAGATCCAGGGGTTCGGCACAGAGCCTCCCAGGGCAGCCTGGAATGTGCTCTCCCACAGCCAGCTTGACCTTCCAGCCTGGACCACTTGTGCATGGCCTCCTTGGATGCTCCATGAGCATCTCTCCATCTGGGATGCTCCTTCAGCATCCCCCTACCCTGGGGTGCTCCTTGCACATCCCTCGGTCTGGGATGCTCCATCCCTCCGGTGCTCAGCTGGAATAAAGTCAGGTGATCATTTGATCCTTAAGAAAATCCTCTGCCTATTTTTAACTGATTGCTTACTCCTCCATAGTTGAGAGAAACATTGTTTCTCCCCCATGTCATGTTTTTTTCAAGTGGTGTTACCCTTCCCCCCCGGGGCTGCTTCCCAGTCCGGGTGCCTGTCAGCCCCCAGGCCCATGTTTGCACAGCCCCAGGTGCCCCTTGCCCTCTGCCCTGTCCCACCGTGCCCACGGCTGAAGCTCCCATTGCCCGTTCCCACCGTGTGCTCTCCTGGCCGTGTAGGTGAAGCCGCTGCCTGCAGGGGTCTGGGAACAGCTCTCCTGGAAGCACGAGGCCCTCGTCACACACCCAGAATCTGATGCAGTTTTGGCTGTGCCCATGCCTGCAGGTGGAGCGGGGCTGGGGAAGCTGCTGCTCTCCTGACACTTGTTGCAGGAGCACCTGCAGAGCCTCCCAGCAGCTCCAGTCTCTGCTGTCTCCTCTGCAGCAGCTCCAGAGCTGAGGTGGCCCTGGTTCTCCAAAGCACTGGCTCCTCCGTGAAGCCACGTCTCCTTCACGGCCCCATGGAAGCCAAGTGCGATTTGGCGGCTTCTCTTTCAAAGCATGCACGTTGGTGGTGGGATGGGCTGCGGTGCATTGGCCGTGCAGGCTCCTGGCTCCCACTGCTCCCAAGTGACCCCTTCCAGCTGCTCCCATCCCCAAACCACAGCTCTGCTGTCCCTGTGCAACACCAGTGGTCACAGAGACTGAAAACAGGATGTCTGTGGCAGAGAATGGAGGTACTTTGTGGTGGGAGGGCTGCCCTCTTCCAGAGTTGCTTCCTAGTCCCCTCGTGCTGGGCTGGCCTGTCACCAGAGCGGAGGGATGGTGTCCTGGAGGGATTGGGCAGAGTCCAGCTCACTCCTCGCTGTTTCCCTGCAGGTGGGACTGGGGCCTCACTCGGGTGTGCCGGGGCTGTATGTGACACCCCACCCCAATGGCAGCCCCTGCCAGGCCAGCTATGGCCCCCGCTGAGGCCACCAGCCAGTCCTCCCACTCAGTCCAGCTCACTTGGACCAGAAAAGCCCATGAGGGGCTCAGTGTGGAAAAGCTCAGAGGCTCAGCGTGGAGAAGCTGAGCCCTTCCCAGTCCCATTCCTAAACCATCACAGCACGAATGAGATTGAATTCACCCTGAGGGGATTCCCTAGCTGTGGGAGTTTACTTGCGGTTTCAGCATCACTGAAATTAAAACTCCCTTCCTCCCTGGCCTCAGGAGAGCTGCAGCCAGGTCATGTTAATGCCGTGGCAAGGACTGGGCTGGCAGTGCCCAGGGCAACACCACCTGCCAGAGCAGATGGACAGGCAGTTGATGGGGGATGTGGGCTTTCCTGCTCACTCCCCTCTCCCTTTCCAAACCCAGAAAACATCTCCTGTATGGAGGGACAAGCTTCTCATCTTGTCTTTTCCACTTGGTGCTCCTCTTTATCCCACTATGGATGCACAGAGCACTGCAGCCCCTGAAAAAATTCTTCCAGGAGCCCTGGATGATGCCCTGAGCTACTTGGTCCCCTTCAGAGCCCAGCAGAGATGGGCACAACCTCACAGCTGCCCCAGCAGCTCCATGTGCCTGGCAGCGACCGGGACGGGCAGGGCATCCTCAGCCGGTGTCCTCCCAGTACAAGGGCAGCAGCTGACACTCGCAGAGATTCAAGGCATCTTTCAGAGCAAAAAGAGACTTTTTCATCCTGCTGAGGCCCAGCAAACCCCTGTCCCACTGCTTTGCCATCTTGGAGCCGGGTGTCCAGTGTGCGGCTTCATTTCCCAGTGGGCCTCATCTGCCAGAGGAAGCAAGGAATTAAAGCAGAGTCCTTCCTGCAGCGGAGCGAGTGGACGTTCCGAGGCCTCCGGTTTGCAGATTTGCTCCTCTCTGCCCTCGCTTCCCTAGAGGTATTTTCTGTGCCCTGGCCAAATGTTTTGCTTTACTTCTGTTTTGCTCAGGTGCTTTAGCTCAATCACAGCTCCAAGTAAAGCTGCTGCATTTTTTTTTATATCTTAATTTCCTCTTCTTCAGTCCCACTGCATTTCAGGCGCCTGTTTGCTGTGTTAAGAACCCCTCCTAATGGAGCATAGGAGTGGGCCTATCACTGAAGACTGATGAGTGGACTGAAATGGAGTAAAATTCAGGGGGTTTTTGTCTCTCTTAATCTCCAGGGAAGTCAGTTTGGCATAACTAGAGCTAAAGGAAGGGATCAGTAAAATGACCCAAAGCAGTATCTGAGCCAGAAAGGCTCCTGAGAGCTGGATCAATAGGGAAGGTGATAGCCATGCTGGAAGGGGCTCAGTGTAATGTTAGTGCTGGGTAAACACTGCAATAAGAGCCCCGAGTTGCTCAATAACTCACACTTGTTTCCTCCCTGCTGCCCACAAAGACCCAGACTCCTTCCTGAAGTCTGCGCGCCTGCAGCGCCTGCCCTCATCCTCCTCGGAGATGGGAAGCCAGGACGTGTCCCCTCTGCAGGAGACCAGCAAGGACCCCTTCTCGGGAGACTGCAGCTGCCGGCAGGACGGGCTGACTGTCATCATCACCGCCTGCCTGACCTTCGCCACAGGGGTCACTGTGGCCCTCATCATGCAGATCTATTTTGGGGACCCTCAGGTAAGACGAAACGGTGGCTTTATGGTTGGGCTCTCCAAAGATGGGAGAGCTCCCTAACTTTCCTCCTGGTCAGCAGTTCGGCAAGGGGAGTACTGGGGAGCCATGGCTGGTGTCAGCGAGGCCCTGGGTGCTCAGTCTCCCCCAGTTCCACCCCAAGTTGGCTTGAAAGCCTTGTCCTGTGCCTGGAGGTTGTGCTTGGAGAGCTGAGCCGGACTCTCAGAGCCTGCCCCATGGCCGGGGTGGGGCGGGGGCTGTGCCAGGCAGGTTTGGGGATGCTGCTGGGGGGGAACAGACAGCCCCACTGCTGTGACTCCAGCTGTGGTTTGAGCCAGATGGGAGTGCTTTCAGAAAATAATCCTTAGTTAAACAGTAGGCATCTTGTCCTACTCGGACAGAATTTTATGGATTATGGGCATGGACCCCCAGATTCACCTCTGGAAGATTCATCCAGGACCAAGCAGGGAAATAGCTGAAAACAGAGGTGAACCTCCTGCTAATCTGTCCCACGGCCCCGTGCTAGATTGCAGAGCCAAGGCAGCATGGCCACGGGGTTGGATCCTCCTGCAGAACCTCTGCCAGGGTCATGGTCAGCCAGGAGTCACCATCACCATCTCCATGTGCTGCCATGGCCCTTCTGTCTTTGCATGTCCCCAGGCCAGCTTAGCTCATGTTGGGATGCTGCAATTTGTGCCACAGGGATGAAATCAACTCTTTAAAACATTGTTTGACTGCATTAGCACAGCACTGGCACAAGGATGAGAACAGGCTGTGGTCCTGGGGGCATGCTGCATTCTTTGCAGCTGTATCCCCATTCCCAGCAACTGCCTGGCTGCAGCACAGGGACAGCTCTGGGCTTGTGAGGGGCAGAGGGAGACGTGGCCCCCAGCTTAGAGTGGCACACAGAGTGTGGAAAGCTGTCTGAACCGGTGGCCGTGACTACCTGCAGCTGCCCTGGGCGGGGATATGCCAAGGGACACACGGTTCCCACTGGCATTTGTTGGATCGGCCACGGCCTCGGCACTGGCCCCCGGCTTCAGGTCCCCCGTTGGTGGGCGCAGATCTGGGCGGCACCAGCACCACAGCACGGCACAACCCTCTCCCGTCCGGCAGCTGTTCCACCGCGGCGCCGTGGTGACGGACGCCGCGCGCTGCACCGCGCTGGGCACCGACGTGCTGGCCAGGCACGGCTCCTCGGTGGACGCGGCCATCGCCTCGGCCCTCTGCGCCGGCATTGTCAACCCCCACACCTCGGGGCTGGGAGGGTAAGTGTGGGGCGCTCGCTCCCTGCTCTTGTCTTCAGATGTCCTCAGGTGAGTGGTTTCACAGAATCCCAGACTGGTTTGGGTTGGAGAGAGCTTAAAACCCATCCAGTTCCACCCCCTTCCATGGACAGGGACACCTTCCACTATCCCAGGTTGCTCCAAGCCCCATCCAACCTGGCCTTGGACACTTCCAGGGATGGGGCAGCCTGCACCAGTGCCTGGTGCCCCCACCACCTCCCCCTCAGACAGAGGAATATTTCTTCCAAATACCTGATGTAAACCTGCCCTGTGTCAGTGTAAAGCCATTTCCCGTTGTTCTGTTACTATCTGCCCTTGTAAAAAGTCCCTCTGCAGCTGAGAAATGCCTCCGTGGCAGTGCCAGGCCCAGAGTGTAGTGCCAGGGTTCTGATATCAGGCAGTGATGTGTCCACGTCTGCCACAGTGACCCTTCCTGTGCACTGTGCTGTCAGCACAGGACAGAGACCCCCAGGCAGGGCAGTTTGTTTCTGCTGTAGTGGCTGCTGGGAACATCCAAGTCCCAGGCTCGAGAGGGCTGGTGAGCCCTGCTGTGAGTGTGCCAGGAGCTACAAACACACCAGGCTCAGTCCCAGTGCTTTCAGAGCCTGAGTCCCGCCTTCCTGAGGCTGAAGTCTGAGCCCAGCTCCAGGCAGCTGTCAGGGAGGGGTGGCCTTCTCCCAGCCCTCATACCCAGGGTGGCGTCCACGTGAGCCTGGTGCTCCTGGCTCTGCAGGAGGGCTCAGGAGCGTTGCATAAACCGCAGCCACCTGATCACTGCTCCAGCTGCACCACCCATTGCTGCTGTAAGCAAAAACCCTCTTTTATTGCAAAACTGCACAGATTAGAAAGAACATCCCAGATGGTCCCAACCTGGCAGTGGAACAGAGCCAGTGGCTCCCTGGCCGGGCAGGCAGGGACTGCTCCAGCCTCACCAGGCTCAGCACGGGGCTGCCTGTGTCCCACACCGACCCTGTCTTGGCTGTCCTGGTGTGCGGCCTAGGGAAGGGCAGCAGCATTCCCTGCTCCTCCGGCCGCCCCGGGGCCCTGCTGGGGCCGGTGACCTGGCACAGTGACCCTCGTCACACTGGACCAGCCCCGGTCCCAGTGCCACCCAAGCTCTCCGGCGGCGGCTGTTGCAGGAGCAGCCGGGCCGTGCCCTGACGCCGTCTCACCGCAGGGGCGGGGTGATGCTGGTCCACGACATCCGCAAGAACAGGAGCTGGGTGATCGACTTCCGTGAGGTGGCTCCCCTGGGCATCCCACTGGAAGGGGACCTGCTGCAGGACACCAAGGTGAGAACCAGTATCCCACAGCCCTTGCCTCTGGGGCTGTTGTCTCCAGCTCTCCTCCCTCCGACTTTCAGGCTGAGGGGCAGATGCCCAGCAAAGCATCAGGAGGTCTCTCTCATCATGGGAGATCCTGGGCCCTACAGACATAGGGAATCTAGGGGAAACACTTCTTTATCAGCCCCAAAATGCCTGCAGAGCTTTGGGGAGTAAAGAGGCATGTCCCTGTGGCAGCAGCGTGCTGGGAGAACAAGAGCCCCAGGAAGGAGCGTAATCCCAGGTTGTTCTGCTGAGTTATTTCTCCTGACCAAATTGGGTTGAGAACAAGATTGAATTTGCCTCTCTCCTTCCAAAACTTTTTATTACATAGTAAAGTGTGTTGCTACAGACGTCTTCCCCTCTCCTAACTACGCAGATAATTCCAAAGTAAACATGACTTGCACCTCCTTGACTTGCAACTGGGGACCATGATCCATGTCCTCATGGAAAGGAGACTACTCTCTTCCTTTTTGTCCTTCCTATTTTACAGCCAGGTCTGCTCGTGGGGGTGCCAGGCATGATCCAAGGAATGCACCAGGCACACCAGTTACATGGCAGGTAAGACATGAGGCACAGACTGTGCCCTGGGGTCCCCGCGGGGAAGCTGGAAGCCCACGAGCTCTTGCCATCAGACCACATTCTCAGTCACCAGTCAAAACCATTAGCTAAGGGGTACTCGGAGACTTGTGTTAAAAGAGATATGTATTTTTTGGTATTTCCTGTACAAAAGAAAAGATTCAGCTTGGTCATGTTTTCTGCAAAGTGAACTTTTGGCTAAGAAGATGTACAGTAATTGTTCTGTTAGGGCTGCAGCACATTGCCTCGCATGTCTGTGCATTTTCATTCTCTCCTTAGCCGGATCCTAAGAGGTGTGCCTGTCCTTGGTGCTCTGTTGGGATAGGGAGGGATCTGAATTACTTGCTCAGGACCAGAGCCTGGCTTGAGATTTTGCTCCTGAGATGCCCCTTCCCCCATCCGTGCACTGCCATTCCTCTCTGGGGCACATCCTGGAGCACTGAGGTGATCCTGTTAAGGAGAAACACAAGCGCTGAAAGCTCAGTGCTCCTTTTGGCCACTGCTGGCCCCACAGCCTGGTCTTCCAGGAGCCCTTGACTGCAGAGCCGAGCCCTGTGCTTGCTCCCCACCAGCCTGCCCCACTGCCCCCCTCCAAGGCCCGTTTCTCCTTGTCCTCTCTCCTTTGGCAGACTCCCGTGGTCCGAGCTGCTGGGCCTCACAGCCAGTGTCGCTCAGAATGGCTTTAATGTCACACATGACCTGGGTGAGTACCTGATGGGCAGCTGCCCAGCACAGGGCAGTTCACTGTACAAGGAGCTGGGGATGTAGGTGGTTAGTCATGGGAAATCAGGGCTTTGTGGACCTGGAGATGGAAGGTGTTGGGAGCTGAGCAATGTGTGAGCCACCGTCTGCCAGGGGACAGCGTGGTGGCAGCCAGGCTGGAGCCCTTTGCCATGGCTGGGCAGAGCCAGGGCAGAGCAGCCACACTGGGCAATGCCCAGGGCCAGGCAGGGAAGGGTGTTGGGGTTTCTTTGGGTTTCTTTGCCAGTCCCAAAGGACCCACGATCCAGCTCCCCTCTAGTTTTGCAATAGGGCCAGAGGCAGCCGCAGGCCTCCAACATCCCCATCAGGTGCACGATGACTCCAGGTCCTTTGCGCCTTCCTGACCCCTGCTTTTTCTGGATGTTCTTCCCCTTCTCACCTGCAGCCAAAGCCCTGAGTGAGCTGAAGGACCTGAACTACTCTGACCGATTCCACGAGCTCTTCCTGCCGGATGGGCAGCCCCTGCTGCCTGGAATGTTCGTCCGGCGCCTGGACCTCGCGGCCGTGCTGCAGCTGCTGGGGGCAGAAGGGGCGTCAGCCTTCTACAGTGGAAACCTGACCCAGGAGATGATCTCCGAGGTGAGCCAGGACTGTCCCTGTCACCTGCCAGGCTGGGGCTGCCACCTGCTTAAGGTGACAAACGGGAGATAAGCCAGGTGCCAGCACAATGATGGGGACAGATGCCTCCTTTTCCTTTCCTGTCCCAGGAAAAGGTGTGGTGTAAGTGACACTCAGGCCATTCCCACTGTCTACAGCAGTGAAACCTCCATTTCCTCTGTAACCAGGACAGTCTGGAAGGAAAACAAAAATCAGTTTGAAGCCCACTCTGGGCTGTGTTCATTTGGGTGATGAAGCCTTTTCCCCCAGAACGAGAGGCTGTTGAGAAACAAGTTGTTGTGGTTGGTGGGACTGTAGGATACAGACTCCAGGAAGATGGTTCCAGGAAGAAACCTGCAAGTCTTGTGAGCAGAGGATTAGACAGGCTTGGTCCCACTTGGGGTTGCCCTAGTTTAACTCCTGTTAGAGGTGTTCTGGAAAAAATATCAACAACAGACAAAGTAATTCTGGTTAAAAAAGCCCCCAACAAACCATAACAACTTTTACGTCTGTGTGGCTGCAGTCGGGGTGGTCAGGGCACCATTTTATTGGGCCACCATGGTTCAAATGATGCTCCTTCAATAGTTCATCAAGAATCTGGAATGTGTTCATTCCACTCAAGCCTCAGACATCTGTGGGCTCTGTGTCTGGAAATCTACAGTTCACCTGAACTATAGCAGTGGTGAAGGATGAGGAGCAGGAAAAGTCCCAAGATTGTGAGCATCTCCACAGCTAAACCCTGCTTTGTCACCCTCTTCCCCTGACCTGGAGGCTGCCACAGGGAAGCACAAATTCCCTATGGAGGAGCAAGACCCAGGGTTGCTATATCAAAGACCCTGACAAGCTCTGGGATCCAGTGCACAGTTCCAGCTTTTGTTGCAGAGCAAAGTGCTGGCTTCACACAGTGTTTATCGTTCCAGCACAGGGAGGGCATCCATCTGGTGAAATCAAGAACAGCTCCAAAACGCCCACTCTTTGCTTCCAGGCACAGGTGCAAAATAGTGCTCTCTGGGAATCTGAGATGTTGTCTGCAGTGTGTGGCTGACTGGGGCTTCTCCCCTTTCTCTGCTCCTCCTGCCCCATTCCCCACTGGCTGGGTCTGGGGAGCCAGGTCCTGGCTCAGCACAGCCCTTGGGTTCAACCAGCCTTTTCTCTGGGAAGGAAACAGGGATCCCAAGTAGGAGAGACATCTTTAGCAGCTTTGGGGTTGTTTGACATTCTGGCCCCACAGCATGCCCTCCACTAGCTGTCCTGCTCCAGTGATTCATTCAGTTTTGCCAGAGAAGGAGTTCTCCTGCCAAGGAAGCTGGCTGGGTTAGAGATCAGAGCATGCAGACATCCCAGCAATCCCACCCTCTCCCTGAGACCATTGTCCAAACACTCCTGGAGCTCTGGCAGCTGTGGGGCCATGCCCATTCCCTGGGAAGCCTGGGCCATGCCCCACCACCCTCTGATGGTCCTCCCTCATCTCCATCACGACTCAACCACAGAAGACCTGCAGTGGAGGGAATCACCCACCTTTCCTGTGTTCATGAAAATTACCAACCCTGGTAAATTGTACCTCTGACAGGAGTCTGACAGGAAGACCAAGGCTACAGCAGACCCACTGTCATCTGAAAGCATTTCAAATAGGGTGGTAACAGTGATTTTTTAGTTGAAATTTATGGTGATGGCCACCTGCTACACCTGGGCTCCTTGTCTCCTGGATCCATACTCCTGGCAGTATTCAATACCCCTTAACACACCCATGCTTGCCAGCCAGGGCAGGGAAGGCTGCAGGGCAGGGCCAGTTCCCACCTTCCAGGACAGAGAGAATGTCCTGGGAGCACCCCTGGGGTGGGTGAGCTTTTGGAGGTGAGTGCAGAGCCTTCCTGTGATGCTGAACAGTGAGCCAGGTCACCAGGGCTGTGACAGCACGGATTTCCAGGGTATCCTAAGGAACCTGGCACTTGGCTCAGGAATCTCTATGGAGTGTGTTTGACAGTGAGGGGTGTGTTCCCCTGGGCCAGCACAAGGAGCAGAGACTCTTGGCCCAGCCTGCTCAGTGTGCACTGCTTTGCTCTCGTGCAGGTCCACAACTACGGAGGAGTCTTGGTGGAGGACGATTTCAGCAATTACAGTGTCACTGTGGAGGATCCCGTGCACACAATCTATCGAGGTACACCCTCACCCATTGCCATGCAGCTCCAGGGGAAAGTTCTCTTCACCTCGCAAGGGGTGGCAACAGCATTGAACGAGAGCCGAAATCAAAGCTGTGCTGAGATGTCTGCAGAAAGGCCTTCCAGGCAGTTTCCTGCTATTCCCTGCTGACACTGATGCGTCATGGGTGGTTCAGAAGATTTACAGCAGTGTGAAATGTTTTTTCCCTTGGAAGTCTAAAGATGCAACATGGTCACATCTTGATGCAACGTCTCAGTAGAAGCTGGACCTACAGCTGAAGACAGTTCCCAAAGGGAGAAAAGCTGACTTTATGCAGGAAGTTTCTAAAATGTCATTAGTTTCTAGCAGTCCCTGTATTTACCCTCCTTATAGCTGTAATGTTGCAAACCCATTTTTAGGTGGCCTTCCAGTATGTAAAAGGGGTTTATAAAAATGAGGGAAAGTAACTTCTAATATGGGCAGATAGTGACAGGACAAGGGGGATGATTTTAAACTAAAAGAGAAGAGATTTAGATTAGATGTTAGGAAGCAATTTCTCCCTGTGAGGGTGGGGAGGCCCTGGCACAGGGTGCCCAGGGAAGCTGTGGCTGCCCATGGATCCCTGGAAGACTTCCCTGCAATCTAGAAACCAACAGCCAACGAATAAGAACTGAATTTCAGAGGTAAAACAGCATCCCTGTTTGGGCTTCCTTCATCCTTCATGAAGAAACAGAAAGATACAACAGGGATGTTCTGGGAAACCCTTCTCAAATCATGTTGCTTTTTATTATTTCCCCTCGAATCTGGAAGGGTTTCCCTGTCGTCAAGGACACGACTCATGGACGAGTGTTCTCACTGGATGGTATCTGACAAAAGCAGCTTCATTCCTCTCCTCTTCCCTCCACAGGTCACCTTGTTTTCACCCCCCCACCTCCACATGCAGGTCCTGCACTGCTCACAGCACTGAACATCCTTGAGGGCTTTAACATCACAAGTCAAGGATCCAGAGGGAATATCTTGCACTGGATGGCAGAGGTAAGAGAACATTTGGCTGAATTGCTTGTGCTGCTAGAGAATGATTTATTTATTTTGTGGTTGTACAAAAACGTTTGTAGGTCATTCCCAGAGGAGAATGAGCAAATAGACTGCTAAGGTGTAAAACTGAGCAGTGCTGCTGTGTCAGAGGCTGAGCAGGAGGATCTTTCCTGCTTAGGAAGAGCTTTTTCAGAACAAACTGTGGCTTTTGTCCATTTCTTGTGCACAATCACCTCTGCAGAATGACCCCACAGCACCTGAGGGTGGTCCCATCAAGTTCCTCCATCTCCTAGCTCCACTGGCCCTGGCCATTGCAGAGCACCCGAGGGCACTGCAAGGTGTGCTGCAAGCAAAAGCCTCTACATGGTGATGACAAGGAAAACTGACCCAGTACTTCACATTCTTTAAAAAGTTTACATTTTTGCCCACCTCCTGATCTGTGTGGTCCAGAATTTTTCCAGTATTTAGGACTGTCCTACCAAAACATTGCAGCTTCCCAGGAGGTTGAGCAAGTGCTCTGTCTCCTGCTCTGTAAGCAGGGTTATGCTCTTAGATGCTCCACAGATCCACAGATGAGGTTTATAAGTTGGGAATTTACAGTTTCACAGCTGGGCTTTATGAGCTGGGAATTTTAATCAAGGATTTAACCACATCCTTGTAGCAGACAGGACAATGGGTGCTTGGAAGTGTCTCAGCAAAAATGCAGCAGCTGGAGGTGTTACACACTGTGCAGAGGCACAGGAGGTTGACTCACCTGAGTTATTTTTGAGCTCTCTTCAGGAAGCTTTGGGTGAATCTATTTGCTCTGCCAAGAGTTTCACCTGTTGGTTATCCTGGAGCAGCAACCTCCAGCTCCAAGGCAGTCACTTCAGGAGATGTGTAACCCTGAATGCCTGGGTCCCACAGCTGGACATGTGGCTGAGGCTCAGTGCCAGGCCAGCATCAGGTAACCAACCCTGGGAAAACCAGGACCAAGACGTCCTTGACCTCTGCGTGTTTCCATGGAGCTCTTCCCTGGCCACCAAGCCCTTGCCCCCCCTCCATGGTGTGGTGGTCAGGACACTGCTCCATGGAAATGCCGCCTTCTCCAGAGGTTTGTCACGTTCTGCTCTCCACACAGCTGATAGCCAAGGAGAAGCTGTTGCTGTGTGGCACATTCCAGACCAGCAGTCCCACCTCGCTGGCTGCCTGCAGGGGAGGGACTGTTCTGAATCCTGAATGACCATGGCATCACCCGCAAGCTGAATGTTGAGTGTGTTTCTGCTCGGCACGGGCTGGCTTGGCTGAGGAGCAGCTCTCTCTCTCCCTGTGGCTCTGCCCTGGCTGTGCTGTAATCCCAGGGCTGGATAAACCCTGTCCTTTGAAATTGGATCTTCCCATTTTCAATGGACTGGCTTAGGCAGGATTCTGCATGTTTGAGAAACCAGATCCTTTCCTCCTTTTGCACCATCATTCCCTGACATGTGCTGGGAGTGATGCTTTCTGTTCAAACCCTTTGGATGGTTTACAGCCAGGAGCTGGGCAGCAGCTGAGGAGCAGAACAGCTCATTTCTGCTCAGCACTGGTGCTGGGCCAGCAGAGCTGGGATCCAGAGGCAGCAGCGTGCCCAGCACCCTCTGTCCCACTGGGATTCAGTCTGATCTCTGCCGTTGTGGTGACCATTCAGGAATGGAAATAGAAAGTAAATGGCATCCTGGAGACCCTGTCTGCCAGCTGAACCACTGAGCTGGGCATCAGCTCCTGCCAGGCATGTTGCACTTGTGGTTTCCCACTGCCAGAGGACAGGGTTAGATGGGGTATAGGGAAGAAATTCTTCCTGTGAGAATGGTGAGCTGCTGGCACAGGCTGCCCAGAGACGTTGTGGCTGCCCCATCCCTGGAAGTGTTCAAGACCAGGTTGGAGCAGCATGGGAAGGTGTCCCTGCCCATGGCAGGGGGGTGGAATGTGATGAGCTTTGAGGTCCTTTCCAACTCCAATCATTCTGTGATTCTGTGATTATACAAATGCTGCTGGATTCACTTGGCTCCCCCAGCACAGTTTGCCATGCAAGAGTGAGGCTCTTTGGTTCCCCTACCCCCATGTGGCAGCTCTTTGCACTGGGGAATTCCCAGAACCCAGACTTTGGGTCATTTTTCTTCATAAGCTTTAGCCGACATGTCAGGACACCTGATACCTCTTCCAGTTTGGAGTATCAGAAGTTGTATTTCCAGGGCCACATAAACGTTTTTCCTTTCCCCTCCCTCCCCTCTTCTTTCCTCTCCTCTCCTCTCTTTTCCTCTCCTTCTCCTCCTCCTCTCCTCATCTCCTCCTCTCTTCCTCTTCTCCTTTCTTTCCTTTCTTTCTTTAGACATTAAAAATAGCCCTGAGTCTGGCGAGCAACCTGGGAGACCCATCTGGTGACGTGTCTGTCACTCACACAGCAGAAGGCATGGTGAGGTATGTCTGAGGAGGACAGGCACGGTGACAGTTGCAGGATGTGTGAGCTGGGTATCGTTCCTTGGTTTGCTCTGCCCTGAGCTTTTTCTCCCTCTGTTTTATGAAGGAAAAGTCAGACCCTGAGTGTCCTTCCAGGCCTCATTCTTCCACAAGGATCACAGCTGATACCACGGGGCTCTGGGAATGGGTCACAGGATGTCCTCACTCAGAGGTTTCCTGGAGCCAGCTTGAGCTTGAGGGTTCCTCCTACTTTGCCACACCTCTAAACATTCCCTTTGAGTGGGTCAGACAAACAGCCATCCCTGTGGGCATGGCCACACGTACCATTTCTGCCTCTCCCTGTCCCACTGTGGAGCTCAGGGCCTTGCAGAACACCCAGATGTGCAGGAGAGGCCAGGCCTGGGGTTTCAGCCCAGCCTCCCACCTCAGAGCCAGGTTTAGCCACAGCTGGTGGCTGGGCTGGGCCTGACTTGTCCTCCTGCTGAAGACTGGCGTTCAGCTGGGGTTGTCACGTTGGCCATTGGGGGTGGGTTTACTCCTGGTGAGAGCAAACAGGGGTAGACAGAACCTTTGGAGGTCCATGGCAGACTGAGTGCCTCTCTGTGCAGACTGAGCCACCTTGTCACCCCTTCCTTCCTTGGGGTGAGCCAGAACAGCTCCCTGTCCTCGTGCAGCCCCTCAGGGACACCTGGCCGTAGCTGTGTAGAGACACCAGGACATGTCCAGCTCCCCAGGCTCACGGCTTGCTTTCCTCTCTCCCTCCCTCCTTGCTGAAGTAAATCAGAAGCCAGTTCCCTGCGCCAGCTGATCAATGACTCCCAGTCCTTCCCGTCCGATCTCCACGTGCCTCACTTCCCCCTGGAGAGCGGGACCGCCGCCAGCCAGGTCCTCGTCATGGGCCCCGACGACTTCATCGTCGCCGTGGTGAGGTAAAGGCTCGGCCTCTTCCCTCCGCAGGGAGCTCGGGGGTGGGAGCAGGGAGGAGGGAGTGGGTTCAGCAGGACAGGATGGGACCTGGAGCAGCCGGGCTGCTCTTTCCCAGTCAGTCCTGCAGCAGAGGGACGGGAGAGACGGGGCTGAGATGTGTGGGCCGCTGCTGCTCTGCCCTGTGCCATCTTGGAGCCCTCTCACAATGAAACGTGGCTGGAGTGGCCTGTGTCTGCTCCCTGGGGGAGAGGTGATGGCAAATTTAGGACTGATGGAGGCAGACCCGTCACAGCAAAAGGAATCCTCAAATACGGGGAGGGACAGAGCTCCTGTGGCCTACGTGGCTGCTGCTCCTAAGTGCGGGGAAACTGCCTCTCCTCAATCTCACCAGCCCTAGAGAACCACCGAAGAATCTCTACCAAGACAAGGTGGGACAGAAAGTTGGAACCCTGAAAGCCTCAAGGTGTACAAAAATCTCTGGGATGATTTTTATGAAATTTCTTTACGTTTCTTTTCAGTTCTTTGAATCGTCCCTTTGGCAGTGGAATAATAACGCCCTCTGGAATCCTCCTGAACAGCCAGATGTTGGACTTCTCCTGGCAAAATAAAACAATGAACCACTCCATTCCCAGGCTGGTAATGAATGACATGACAAATTCTTTATTTACTATTTTTTTTCCAATTTTATTCTCATCTTCACAACAGGGAAGCTATTTAATGCCTTATTAATAACAGAGACAACAGCCTGTAGAAAGTTGCTATTTTTCATTATATGAGCCACTGAAAGTGAGAAAACAGAGGGCTCCGTGTCCATCAGTTATTATTACAATGCAGAACCATCAAACAACACCGTTACCTACTTTCCATGCAGCCCAGACGCACTTTAAGTGAGAGTGTGGACTTGTGTTAAGGACTCTCTTTATGAATTGTTGCTCTGTGGGTTAAAAAGTAACAGGTAGCAGGAAAAATGTCTTCAGGTCCTGGAAAGAAAGGAATACAGACCTGCGCCGGTGGCTTCAGTGCTGCCTTATGCATTGTAAAGCCACCCCACTTTGCTGGGGTGGTTCTTTGGAAGAGGGTGACGGGCTCCATGTTCCTTCTGTGGGAGAGTTGGCTTGTTGACATTTTTTGGTGTGACTTTTCTTCAACTGCAGCAAAACCTCCTTCAGCCTCGGAAGCGGCCACGGTCCTTCCTGCTGCCCACCATTGTGAGGCCCTCCGAGGGGATGTGTGGGACCTACCTGTGTCTGGGAGCCAACAACGGGGACAGAGCCCTGAGCAGCATCGTCCAGGTCGGTGCCGTGTCCTCCCAGAGCAGCTGCTCAGCTCAAAGCTGAGTAGGGTCCCCTCCTTTTCCTTCCTAATTGCCCCAGGCTGGGTCAAAACTGGTGGCCACAGGTTACTGGTTCAATCTTTCATGTCACCAGTTCCACACTTTGGTTTTTTCAAATCTCTAAGCATTATCAGTTTACTTTTCTTGCACCTTTCTTGGTGACACCACTCAATTGTAGAGGAGAAGCATTTCGGCAAAATCTATAATGGTTTTTGTCATTCTAATACCTGTTCAAAACTCATCTTAAGGATGATGAAGAAAAAAAGGAGCATTTTGTTATGCAGAGAATTGCAGGAAACTGGCAGCCCTTTAGCCCTTTTCTGTATGAAAAGCTCCTTCTAGGGCATTCCCAACTGAATTCCTCCTGCTCAACACTGGATATAAATTGGACAGTTCCTCTTAATTTATGATTTTTAGTGAAGAGACGTACTTGCCAATGGCTTGATTGCATGTACAGCAGTAATAGTTGCTAAAAAGAAAAGCATGAGAAGGGCTCCTGGTTTCCTTACCTTTTGGAAAGCATTATTCAGAGCAAAACCAAAGCCAAGAACTGCTTCCTAGTGCTTTGTTTGGAGAAGTCACGTGCTGAGCTTTTGGCTGTAACAAACACTTATTTAGAGCTTACATCATGTTCCAGACACACAACTCTACTAGTTTAGCAGGAACTATGTGACAAAAAGCCCATGCTGCCCTGAAAATGTCCTACTTTGCAATCAACGACATACAGGCCATATTCCAAGGACCTGTTAGTGTGTGCACACCCCTGCAGCAGTTCATGCAATTTAGAAAATGGTTCAAACTCTCCTTTGCCTGCTGCATGTGCAGATGTTGGAGCCACCAATTGGGGGATGCTCAGGAAGTTGGCTTCTCCTATTCTCATCACTTTTTTTATTATTGAGGATAATTTATTCTCTCACAGGTTTTGGTAAATGTTTTAACGTTTAACAAGAATCTGAGTGAAAGTTTGTCACTTGGTCGACTTCACCCCGAGCTTCAGTCCAACACCTTGCAGGTTGACAGTGAGTATGGGCACTGGGTGGGGTGCAGCCTACAAATCCAGCGAGTTTAGGAAAAGAGCAGGATTTTCCTAGCACACTGCAATGGAAGTGCCACAGGTCACCATGTTCTAGGGTCCCCAGGGGTGTGGAGGGTTTTGGGGAAGACAAAAATCAGAATTCAACTTCTTCAAAGCTTGGAGCCTTTGCTGAGCCATGTCCTTTCCCTCTTGTCCTGGAAATGTTTCCTGACCCCTCCAGCACCACCTCTCCAAGCTCTTTCTGGTGTTTCTCCCCAGCCCTCCCTCTGTCCCAGCTCACCTCCTGGTAGTGGCTTTGTCCTGTCCTTAAATCCTTCTGGAGATCAGATGCCATTGAGGATATCCAAATCAACAAGACTGCAGCCTCAACTTCACCCAGACATGTACTCAAAGGTTCCTGCACTTTATTCCCACTGCCATAAATTATATTCCTTCACTTTTCAGTCCGTGTCCCTTAATTCCAGCAGCTGGGAATAAGGCAAGGCTTATGGCAAGGCCTGTAGCTTGACAGTGCTGAAAACACAGCATCAGTGCTGGCACTCTGGAGTCTGTACTGTCAGCTCTTGTCCTGGTTACTGTAAGTCTTGGTCTATTTGGTGTTCTTCGCACCGCCCCAAGCTTCACCAGAGCAAACCATAAGTGAAATGTGGTTCTCATTCCACACCAAATAGCCAAAGTTTCTGGGCTTTCCCATTTCAGAGGAAAATCTGAAAAGGATCTGTCCTGCAGTGTGCCCTGCAGACTTGGAAACTAAAATGGAATTAAATCTAAAACTTGACAGGGTCCTAATTTGTGAGTTTGGACATTTGGCATCAACAAGATACATGTTAAGACACAACATATAAAGCTTAAACACCGGTGGGGTTTCTGTGTCCCTGCTCCATTTGTCCAGCTGCACCCCCAGCTCCAGGGCCTTGGGCACTTCTACTCATACAGAAATTACAAACATCAAATGAACCAAATAAAAGCAGAAGAGCAGCAACCTGAAGTAGAAGTCTGGAAGATTAAGAAATATGTGCAGGGGAAGTTGGGACATTTAGCACAAAGTTTATCATTTGGCAGCTTGCTTCACTGTTGTTTGTTTTGAGCTGTCTCACATCTTATTTTGACTAATAATTGTTAATACTCTTATTTGTAAGTAAGAGTGGGCACTGCCTCGTGTTCTCTAAGAAGGATAACTACAATTGGTGTCAACCACATATCTTCCCCTTCTTCCAAAGAGGAGAATCTTCCATATCTTTAAATGGTGTTGTAGATCCTCCCATACCCCACAGCACAAAGCAGTGGCCCCTGGCCCTTGGCTTGCCCAGCTGGAACCCTCTGCAGGGGCTGCAGGCAGGTTCCCCCCACTGCAGACCCCAGCAGCGTTAGACAGAGCTTTGCATCAAAGGCAACACTGGTTTCAGTTACCAACTCCTCTTTTCAAATCCCTGCAGGTGAGTTTCCTGAAGAAGATATTGGATTTCTTGTGGCCAGGGGCCATCAGGTGGATAGAGTCCCAGTGGTGTCCCTGGTTCACGGGGCCAGGAGAACCAACAGTTTCATCATTGGCCTGAAGGACCCCAGGAGCGCAGATGCTGCCGGAGCCACGATCTTGTAGCACCTCCCAGGGGCCGTGTTCTGTGACCAAGGCTGACACACAACCCCAGTGATGTGCATGTTCTGAAGTGGCCCCTTCTCCAGCCCCACACACTGCTGGGGAGTTCTGCACTCCCCACCCTGACAGCACCAGAGGAGTCAGCAGCACCAACATCCAGCTCTCTCTTTATTTTTCAATGATTTGGATTGCAAGCAGCCCAGTCCTTGTTACAGGAGCGGCAGGAGCACACTTTTCTTTCGGCAGTCTTGCTAATAGTTCAGTCTTTCCAAAGCCCAGTTCTAGCCAGCATCTTACTTTTAGGGAGCAGGAACATGAGCAAGGGAAAAAACAGCTGCTGCTGCTGATGATGATGATCCTCACCTCCCTGTCTTTCCCAAGTTCCTTCTTTGCCTCCAGTGTAAGCCAGTGATTAATTCAGCCTAATATAGTGTTTGTAGGTGCCTGCAGCTGGAATACTGGGGAGTCCTCTAACACTCCATCTGAGCCAGCTGATTTTTACCAGCCTGTAGCATCCCAGAGAAGTTCCTGTGCTCACATCACTACATACCTTGAATTTTGGCAGTAAATATTTTGAATCCAGTTGCTGCACAGACTCACTGGCAGTCTGATTTTGTAACCAGAGCAACAGTTTTCAACAGCTCTAACAACTTGTGCACCCCCCAGTAGTTTTCTTACAGAAGTTCAACCTCCTCAGTGGTGAATTTCAGCTTAATGGTAACAGGTTTAACTTTCTTAGACACTTTTCGGAGATATCTTAGCAGTACTCCACACAGCTGTGAAAAACCACAGACCACGGCCTGAAGACCACATGGAGAGCATTTGGGTGGGTTCAGAGCTTTCCTTCCCCTGCCTTATCTCAGTCTGTCCCAAAAGCCTGCATCATTCCTACTGAGAGGCTTGGGAATTTCTGCTGACTGAATTCATGGCTGTAACTTAGCTCCGTGTTTTAGTACCAGTGAATCTATTGGAAAAGCGGAAGAGACTGAGAGAAAAGGTACAAAGCAAACCAAACACTACTGAGATAATTTTCCGTCCACAGCATGTAGTGAAAATAAAAAAATGTTCCTGCATTTTGTGTCTGAAATTGAAAAGGGAAGAATACCCCAGCTGACATCTGCACTACATCGTTCAGCCCACGTTTGGACATTTCCTGCTCTCTTTGCTGGCAAGTTAGAGACACCTGGCACTAAAAAATTCTGGAGTCTGATCATTTTCTGCGGTCTAAAATGTGATGTTTTCCCTCCTGGTGCAAATGCACCCATGGCCACTGTACATATTATATATGTATGTCTGCTTATGGTTGTCTTGCTTTTTGGTTGATGATCACACCACTCACCCCGACCTTCCTCCCACACCCTGTTTGTGCCACCCTCTGGCACTCGATGCCATGGGGAGTGTGTGGCTCATTTTGGGGTAGTCAGGGCCACAGGGCAGATAGTTGGAGTAATTGTTCTGCCACCCGAGAGCTGCGGATCTCCAAACACCCAGTGAAGTGTGTTGGGCTGAGTGAGAAGAGAGGTGTTTTCGTGCTCTGCTGAAGTGCAGCGACCCATGAGAGGAGCACAGCAGCTCCCACTGACAGGACCATCAGCAGCATTTCCTGTTCCAAGTGCATCTGTGCCCTCAGCTGGGATGGGGGAAGCACAATGTTGTATCTGAGACATGTTCTGTGCCACCAAGAAGAGACTTTCTTCACCACAGGGACATCAAATCTATTTATTTATTTTTCTGTCATCAGCACTAGAGTTGGTCACTGCCCAACTGTGATGGAGAGCTCATAAATGTGTCTTGGAGAAGACCTTTCCAGGCTCCATGGGAAGGGAAGGAGGAAGTTCTGTGTGTTGAACCTCTCTGGAGATGATCTGGGTGTTTCTGGTCTGTCCCAGCCCAGATCTGACCCTTGGGCATGGAGGTTCTCTATGAACAGCTGCAAAATACATGGTCAAGTCACTGTCAGTGCAGGACTTTGCATGAAAATTTCACAAAACACTTTGAAAGATGAAATTCCTCCTTATTAACTGAATTCACCAACTTCTGATGCTGGATTCTGTGTATATGTTTGGGAGTGAAAGACTTGGGTCTTGATTCAAAAGGGCACTCATATGTCCCAAAGTACAATTTCACAGCAATTATCCAGAATCTTAAAATAAAGCATGTTCCAAGGTGTTTTGCTGGATCATGGCCTGTGTTGCAAAAAAAGAGAGAACTGAAAATAACTGAAAGATGAGATCTATGCCCCTAGATTCTGGCTAAGAGAAGTAAAGGTATTCTGAATTATTTCCCATTTTAAAAGGAGCATCGGTATAACACAGATGTATCCAACATGGACACCTTTAATCTGCTAACTGGCCCGGTGTCTCTAGTATTTTGAGCCCATCTGTTGTGATCTGATTAATTTAATGCCTAATGAATTTAAGAGCTGATGAATTTAACACGAGGTACCAAGAAATACCTGATGTTTCCCACGGTACAGGTGAGATGGACGTTGCGAAATAAAGGGCTGTATTGCAGAGATGTGTGTGTGCAGAGTACCTGCGCTGGTTTCAGCCTGGCCCTTGCAGGCATCTGACAGCTCTGAAGCAGAATTTGTCCTGAAACTTGGTCATGAAAGTGTCAGTGAGGAGCTCAGAACACAAAATACAAAGGGGCTGAGAAAAACAATAACAATTTTAAAAGGAACAAAATAAACACAAACAAAGTAAATAAAAAAAGATGCCTTTGCTAAATGTGACAAATTATGATCTGGGATGTGGCCAGCTAGCTTCTGGAATGTGCCCAGGTTTGCAGTGCTGGGCACATCGAGCACCCAGAGGGGGACGAGGCAGGAGCCAGCACTGCCCTCCCGCAGCGCGGGGATGAGGACGCTCTGGTTTTGGGGCTGTGCCGTTCTGTTCCCATCACTGTCCCGTGGGTGCCCAGACATGGAGAGGGGCTGGAGCCCACCTTGCTCCCAGAACTCCGGGTGGAGCAGGGGCTGCTGGAGTGGTCAGGGTGGTCAATCACTGCTGGTGTGGCTTGGCACAGGACAAGGGACCCCTGGGCGCGGCCGTGGGACCTGCTGAAGAGCAGCCCTGGGGCACACCGGTTGTTGCTGCACTCCAGCAGCTCCGGCAGGGTGTCCTGCCCCATCCCCGGGGCAGCGGGCACTGCCAGGGGCAGGGCAGGGCACAGAGCAGCATAGCTGGGGCAGCAGGTTCTGTCCCCCGTCTCCAGGGGTGATGACCGGCATCCTGTGGCTCTGTCAGCGTCACCCTGCGGGGTCCCTCAGCTGGGGCAGCAAGTCTGAAAGTGCCATTGAGTGTCGGCCGGCCGGGTCAGCCTCCGGGAGCCTGCTGGACACTCTGCCCAGATCATCTCAGAGCCTCCTTCCACTGCTGCCCAACTCGACAGGGCTGATCCCTCAGAGGAAGGGGAGTCAGGCCTCGGTAAACACCCTGAGAGGAAACCTGCATCTCTTTTATGAACATCAAAACCACTGAGGGGTCAGTAAAGTTTTGCAGAGAATCAAATGGATTGGGAAGAGCTCCTGTAGCACCCAGGTAATTCCAGCGATTTTGGAAAGTTCTTCCATACGTCAGTGATGGAAATTGGCACCTAGCCAGGGAAAGGAAAGCTCTGACAGGCAGAGCTGGTTTCAGAGAGGCAGGGCACCACTAAAAATGAAGCACACTTGTGTGGAGGGCAGCTGGAGTAGGAGCACCAGAGCACTGACACACGCTGCCCTCGAAGGGCGCTCCAGTGGTCACAGCATTTTTAGGTGCAGATTGTCCTGGCAGAACTGACCCTGCTGCCTGTGGGGAGCATCTGGTGTTACAACAGCTCCTGGGCAGCCACAGACCTTCACCCGCCAGGACTGTTCCCGGCACAGCCAGGACTCCCCACCCAGCAGGTTCCACCTTTCCATATCCTCAGTCGAGGAGGAGAGATTAACCTGTGTAACCCTGCCTTGTCCATCACATCTGCGGCCAATTGCCCACCTCTCTCTTTCTCACCACACTCACAGTTTAACAAAACACCGGATCAAAAGTGATAGTGACTGCAATGCAACAGATCTTCCTTCCTTCTCTCCGAGTGAGCATTGTACCGGCGTTAGAGGGGAAATTATTTTGTTCAAGTCATTGTACAATATTTAAATTCGGAAAAATCCAAAGCTGGTCATGAGTCCACCTACTTTTTCTGTGTGATACCTGCCCTTTGAAAATAATACCATATGAAAATATGTGTAAATAAACCCACAGTTCTGATTGTCATGATATCAAATGCATTTGTGTTCTGTTGTGGACAATGAGGCAGCTCAAACAGCTGTCTCTGCTGCAGGTAGCCCTCCTTCCCTGCAGGTGCTGTGGTGTCACTGTGTGTCATTGTTTTGCAGCAAAGCTTCAACATCCCAAACAAACTGAGGGTCTGCTTCTGGATGAGTTCCACAAACAGAATGACAAAAAATCGCAGAATGGTTTGGGTTGGAGGGGACCTTAGCGATTATCCAGTTCCAGTATCCACCTTCCACTATCCCAGATTGCTCCAAGCCCTGTCCAACCTGGCCTTGGACACTTCCAGGGATGGGGCAGCCACAGCTTCTCCTGTGTTGTTTATGCTGTACAGAGCCTGGGCAAGACGCAGGAACACCCGGGCTGTGCAGGAAGCTCAGCTCTGGAGATCACCCCGCAGCACACTTTGCTGCAGGGATGCGGCGTGGCAGGTCTGGAGGTGTCCCATGTTTCTTCCCTCTCGCCCCTCCACATCACATTATTCCCTTTTCCCCACTGCCAATGGATGGCAAGGCCACCTGGGGCTCCTTCAACTGCCGGCGTCTAGCAGAGATGCCTCAAAAAGGTCTTTGGTTGCGTCCTGTCACCCTGGTGTCCCTTCAGCTCCACCTTCCCTTTGCTTCCTTACACTTGTGACAAAGCTATTTTAAGAGAATTGGGGTTAATTTTAATTATATGAGACTGAACCAATTCTGGTCTTTCCCAACAGTGAGCAGAAGCATCAGAAGCCATGGGAAGCAGTGTGCTACAAAGAATGAGGGGGGTGTACAGGCCTCAAGCTGCTAAGGAAAGGAGAGCTTGTTTGCAAACTCTCTGTGTGATTAGGCACAGGAAAGTTGTCCGTGTGGGATCTCTCAAGCCCAGATCAGAAAGTTACAGCACTTGGATGGCTTGGGCAGATCTTGGTGGGACACCTCAGTATTGTGCTTCCAGAAAAGTCAGGTTTTGGAAAATAGCATTTGACTTGTTCTTGTTTGCTGAGGGATTTGAGATGTGCCTGGTATTAATGTGCATAATACAGATAAAACCAGGCAAACCAAGAATCCTGAGGGACAATCTGGCATGACAAGCACAGAAACAGCAATGGGAAACACTGGGGTTTTTTGGAAGCAGCACTGATCTCTCTGTGGTGGGGGGATGCCTTTTGGGGAAGATGAGGCTGGAGGAGGAAGTTCAGTGCAGCTGGTTTAAGAAGAGTCTCATGAAACAGGGAAAACATGAAGTCACGTGGGGAAGAAAGGTTAATTCTTGGTACCAAAGATATTTTCTCTCAGCTTCCTTGTATTTCCAGCCAGTCCTAAAATCCAGGAGCAGAGCTAGGCAAAGCCTGGGAATCACCCACACGAAGGCAAATGGAAACTCCAGTAGATGCTCAGGTGAATCAAATGTTCCTTGTTCCCACCCCTGTGACTGATCCCCATCTTCTTCTGACCTGAGAGCCCTGAGGGTCTCGGGGGCTTGGGGGGGCTTTGTGCTTGTCTCAGCACACTGGAATTGCTGCCCTAGAGACTGTGGAAGACACAAAAAGGCACGAGCAGAACAATCCTTGAGTAAAGGATTCCTCACCCTCTGCCAGCGGGGAGCTTGAGAGCCGCACACGCGAAGGAAAGCGGCAATCTGCCCGCAGCTCTGCACACACCAACCAGATTTAATGCTTGAGATAAGTCCTATACTAACCATGACATTAATTATTTCGTTTTGGTGGGTTTTGTGGAATGCAATTATATGTGAATTTATAAGTGCCCGATGAGATGTGGGTTTGTTGTATTCAAAAGGTTTTGCAAAAGAAAAAGAAATTGTAAAAATCCCTTTTCCACATCATTTATCCAGCAGTATTCCACGTGAAGCCAAGGGGGGCTGTGAGGGCTGGCTGCAGCTGCACACAGTCTCCCTCTTCAAGCCACAGGACTTGCTCAAGCTACTGAATCACACATGCTTTTGTCAGACCAAAATCTTTATTTTTCCAATAAAGGACTTTTGATTGTTTTCCTACCCTGAAATAGGAATTGCCATGTGTTTCATTTCTTCCCCAGTGCTAGGCGAGAGTTTTCTTTCCACAGCAACAATGGGCAGAAAACCAGACATTTCAGAGTTTTTGTTGATCAACCATTGATCAACCATTTCACAAATTAATAAAGGATGTAGGAAGAGACAAACCAATGGGCTGTGTGTCCTGTGAGGGCCCCTTCAGCTGTAAAACCCCGATGTGCTGAGGGGACATTTCAGGGATCTAGCATTGCCCACTGGGGATTTTGGGCCCACGGACCTGTTCATTAATCACATTAATAGACTTTTAATTAAAATTCAGCATTGTGGCCTTTGCTGAGTCCATACCAGGTCACTCCCTGGCTTCTTCCCCGTCTCCCCAGTGGTAAAACGAAAGTACAATTCAGGGATATTCAAGGAGTCTGAAACCTTCGGATGAAACGTTCTGAATTAAAATTCACCCGAATTAAAAACCTCATTTCCCGGAAATTTCCTATAAAGGCCCCAGTTATTATTATTTCTTCGGCTTCCTCCGGCGGATACTTTGTCCCCATTCCCAGAGGCAGCCGCCACCGCGGCCCGCCCTCGCGGCGGGGGCACAGCGCTCCCGTGGCGGGGGAGACCGGCGGGGGGCCCTCTCGCGGGGGGCGCGCCGGGGCCG
>VXAZ01006034.1:439723-508798 GCA_013399875.1 Gymnorhina tibicen
GCCCCGCAGCACCCGGCGCGGAGCCGACCCTGCCCGGCCCGCACTCGGCCCTCGGCCGCGCTCCCAGGCGGCGGCTCGGCCCGGCCCCGCCGGCCCGGGAGGGAGCGCGGCCGGGCCGGCAGCGCTGTCAGACTCGGGAGCTGCCCCGCGGTCCGGCCGGTGTGTGCGAGCCCGGTCCCTCAGCCCTGACCTCATGCGGGCGGTGACGGCTTTGTGCCGTGTCAGCCGGGGCGCGTTGACGTTTCGCTTTTGTTCGAGTCCTCGGTGACTCTTAAACCAGTCAGAAAAAGGCTCTTCGCTCGTCCACTCCGTGTGATTTCTGCGTTTCTCTAAATTTCAGCTACTTTTAAAAGATCTCAGAAAGCTTCGGGCTCTGATTCCTTCCCGCTGCTTTGGGGAATGGAAGGACAGAGCTTTTCTGTGGGTCTGCATCCCGGGAGCAGGTTGGAGCTTCATGAGCTTTGTCTCTCCATAATCCCTCAGCCTTCTGATAGACACATTTGTGTTCGTTCCCCTCACTGGGAACTGTGGTGAAACCTTTCTCAGAGTTTGACTACAGTAGTTTTACTGTAGTAAAACCTCTCTTAGAAGAAAGGCAGTGCCTCTTGTTGGTTTTATAATGTGTGTTGTTCTGACTGGTTCTTTAGCTAAGGCACCTTTCAGTATTTCCTGTATGTGGAAAAAAACCACAAAGAACAAATCTGGCATTTTCCATAAAGGTTACCAAGTGTAATAACCACAACTTTTGGATTTAGCAGCTCTTTTCAAATTATAGCAAATGGTCCCAGCTTTTCTATGTATCTTGTGGAGTGAGAAACAAAGGTCTCAAGGCGTGTGTTCAGAATGGCCGGATCTGTGGGCCTGGGGACTGCACGCCGTGCCTGCAGCACTGCATCGAGGTGTGTGCTAGGGATACTAAGTATCCACTGAGCCCCGTGGCTTCCTCTGAAAGTTACCCGGCTCTGGGAGGAAATGTTTCACAGGAACACTGTCCGGACTCTCCTATGAGAAGAAAGGAGATCAGAACATTGGGGGCTGCACACAGACCTGACCTTCAGTTGAGAAATTACGTTTGTTAGTGTTTTAAACCCAAGGAAGGGTCTTCTGTTAGGCATTGGATTTTGGCTGGAAATCTCCCAGCAGCGCTCTCCAGCCATTCTCTCTGGAAGGCCTGTCCTTCTGTAGGTCTTGGAGGAAGGAGTTGTTTACAACAGGCTTCCAGGTGATGGAGTAATTTTACATTTTTCCAGTAAAAAAGGAGGTGCTTCTCTAAAATAAGAAACAACTGTGTGTAGAAAAGCCAAAGAATTCCAGGTCCTTGTGCATCCTGAAGTGTTGGTGTTTCCATTTTTCAGTGGCTTAAATATTTGAAAATACAGGAGGTTGTGGAGGTAAATTCTGCTGAACAGCTCTAATGCCACTCTTTGTGCTGTCTAAGTACAACAAGGGTTCCTGCCTTTGTGGGAGATGTTAAATGTTTCAACATGATAACTAAACCTTAGATTGGCAGTATATTTTGATTTTCTAGTACCATAGTGATTGCTTTCAGTTGGAAGCTGGAGTTGCAACCCAATTACAAAGAGTCACTACATTTAATGGATTTGCAGTGGCAAAGGGTTTGCTGCTGAAGGGATTGAAGAGTTAATGTGGCTGTAACAGCTTGCATTGAGAATGGTGAAATTTTATAGGTCACTAGAGAACCTCTGAAGGGCAGAAGGCTTGATGGGGGTGTCTGTTTCAAAATCCTGTGGCGTCTGTTGAGAAATACAAAGCTGTGGTGCAGGGATGGTGTGAGGGAGCGAGAGGCCTGCTGGCATGTAGGGCACTGAGCAGCAGGACTTGGCCCTCGGTGCCGCGAAAGCTGGGTTCAGACATGAGCTTTTTCCTTAACGCACAGCTGGAGCAGAAGGAATTAGAAAGAATGTGTAGGGCTGGGAAAAGGTAAGGGCCAGCAGTGGAAGGAGAAACAACCCCACGTGATACTGAACTGAGGCAGCAGGGAAGATGCTTCATCAGGCTCCAGGTGAGGTGTTTTCCATCTCCAGGCGAGTCTCTCCATTTCCACCAGCCAGACAAGCAACTCACCTTTGCTTTACGGGAGCTGTGGATATTTTGTGTTTTGTCTTGACACTGTTACAGACTCAGCTGTCCCCTCTGGAGCTCTGGATCTAAAGAACTGATGTTCTTCAGCAGGAGCCACCCACTGATTGCAGATAACTGAGCGTTTCAGCCACATAGTCGGCATGTTCCTGCATGGAGAGCTGGAGGTTTAGCTCAAGAGGATGAAGATAACTTAGATTGTCTTGTGTCCTGGATAATTAGAGTGATGCTGCTGGAGTTTAAAGTTAATCTAAGCTTTGGATTACTCAGGACGGTAGTGGAAGTCTTCCAGAGGTCCAGGAGCTGGGGATTTTTCTCAGTCCTTTGGGCACTGAGCATCATTTTCCATCCAGTGGAACAGCATCCCACCTGCACGCTGAATGGCACATCAAAAATTGCTGCTGTAGCAATCAAAAATAGAAATAAGTACTGAATTTGTCATGTATATGTGACAGCCCCGAGGCTGTAACTCAGTAAATAACCCTTCTTTATCCATTTGGGAAAAAATAAAGCCAACCGGTGCATGTCACAGTGCTGTTAGTTTGGGAGTGAGGGATGGAGACACATGTGGGACTCCACAGCTTGTGAGGGCCATTGTCTTCTTGGAACTGAGACCAGTTGCCTTCTTCTCCAGCTGGCATGAGTGCCCTGAAGCATAGCCCTACACAGGGCTTTGGACTGGATTCGTATGAAAATAGGAATGTACAGGAGATGAATGATGCCGTGTCTAAATTAATTTGTGTAAACCGATAATTTGGGATGGAAGTTGCTTATGCTCAGTTGCATATATGGAAGTCCAAGCTTTAGGTCTGAATGTATGAAAGGGCATCATCTAGTTATTGCACCAAAAGATGCATGCTATTGAATTCTCCAAGTCCTATGCAAATCATTTTAATTTTATAATTGTTATTGTTTTGAAAATCAAATGTCCTGCCAGGACCATGCAGCTGGTGTAAGACTGTGCTTCTCATTGCGGTTTCTGTGTGGTGCTCACAGAGACTGAGTTAAACCTCTGTTCTGCATTTACAGAATCCCAGACTGATTTGTGTTGGGGGAGACCTTAAAGACTGCCTTTGCATGGCAAAGTGTTCCTTCGAAGGGTTTTTTGGGAGTGCTCTTCCCATCCCTGCAAGAATGCATTGCTCTCCAGTTCTGTTGCATCCACGTTTTACCAGAAGATCCTAAGCTGCTTACGTGGTTCTTAATGGCTGTATTTGTTGCTGTTGTACTGGGGACAGCAAGAAAACAACATAGGCTTGATCCAGGAAGAAATGGAATTATTTATTAATTTACAGTCTGGTTTATGTATCTTAGTTTGCTTGAATGGCATAAGGTCATTGGTCGTTGACCATCCACCTCTTAGAATGATTGGTTAAACTCTACAACACCCATTTCAAAATATTTCTCCAGTCAGTATCACAACAAACTGCATAACAACTTTGCACCTGCAAGATGAAGGGACTGGTTTACAAAAACCTCTGACTGTTTTCAGCCAGCATCCGTGTGAAAGCAAGGACTTTCACATGGACGCTGGCAGAGAGCTGGAAAATCTCTCCGCGACAAAACCTTCAGCATCTACAAGTAGTAACAATAAATAACACTTGAAATTTGATTTTTCCAAAAGCCTGGAGCAGCACAAAATAAACTGCAAGTTCTTATACAGTCAGGAAATTCTCAGAATAATCTTGATTTTTACCAAAGCTGTACCTGCTTCTGTTATATGAAGATTCGTTTTATGGTCAGGGAAAACAATTTCCTTGATACTGAGTGTCTCCTATCAAAGAATTTCTTTTAAGCCGTTTGTTTTAGCTTCAATCCTTTCTTCATCCTTTATATAGTTTCAGAATTTTAAAAGCTTCACTGAGATTTCCTAGATATTTATTAGATGTAAGAAGGAATCATATTGCAGAAGGCGCAGTTTTCAGTCAAACCTTAGTTCAGTGCTGATGATCACAAGAATTTCTGGGCTGGTTCTATTGGTGTTTAGGAAGCCCTGTGAGAATATGGTGATAAAGGAGCACCTGTAGGGTGCGTCAGCCCAGAAAGGTCTGTATTGGTTAAATTCAGGTTTAAGTAAAAAGCTTGTTGTAACACAGAGCACAGATTGCTACTTGAAAAGGCATTTTTCATAACTTTTGAAGGCGGGATAGAATACAGTCAAGATGCTCCTGATTTTAAATAGCATCTCGTTTTGTTTGCTGATTGTGTTGGTGGATCTTTGTGGAAAGTTACGTACTGCAAAGCCCTGTTAGTATTCACAGTGCGCTTCTTCCAAACGGGAGTATCCTTAACATGGGAAATTAGTAACTCAGCTAATGGGAATTGATTGACCAAATATTGTGCTGGGTAGACTGCAGCTTCCAAGAGAGTTGCTGATTCCCATTTCCCTTGTGCACTGCCTTGCTTTGTATCTTGGCTGCTGAAAGGGGTAATTTCTACATAGCTAACTTAGCCACTTATTCTGGAGTTATCATCCTGCGTTTTAGAGCAGTCCTGAGCATCTCAGAAGTCAAATTCTGTTGGAATAAAACTGAATGCCTCAGCTGAGGTGTGTCCATTGCAGCTTGGCATGAGTCGTGGGCTTTCAGCAAACTTCATGAAACTTTAACAAACAGATGTTTCATTAAACGTGCTGTCAGACTACATCAGGATATCGCTGCAAAGAGTCACGTGTGTTATAACAAGCTGTAATTTTCTCCTTGTCGGAAACATTTGGGTTTCAGTGTTTTATGCTTGAGGGCTTTGGGAGTGCAGCAGACCAGTGTGAGTGGTGACCAGTTCTGTGTCAGTGTGAGTGAACAAAGCCTGCCTTGCTGGAGACTAACTTGGTTTGTTTTCTTGGTGTTTGGGAAAGCATAAACTCTAAACAAAACTCTTTCTGTAGCTGGAACACTTCACAGGGCTGTTTCTGTGATTCCTTGGGGTGTGCTAAGGTGTGTGCTCAGTCTCCAGGTCTGTCAGATAACTTACTGTAGTGAAAGTGGGAGTGAATGAACCAATGTTGATTGCTTATTTTCGTTAACCAAATTTGGTCTCATCCCATGTGCACAATGGGAATGGAGACATCAGCAGTTATTTTTTCTTCTTCTTCCCATAGCCCAGGCTGACCATTCTCAGTTTCTCACTGGATCCTGCTAGGGCAGCCTGTCTTTCCCAGTCCTTTGCAGCAGTTAGGTGTCATGGTGAGAGACACTCAGAAGGGAGAACTGGAGGAACAAAACCCCTTTGGTTCCTTGCACCAAGGAGTTCAGAAGATTTTTCTTCCCTCCACTTCCCCACCCTTTAGCCAAAATCACCCTCACCGTGCCGGGCTAAGGCACAGGTGCTCAGCATGGGGACTGACTGCTGCACCTTGGAGGCTTCCTTAAAAACAGCTTTTACAACGCCCAGCCTTTCCTGTGAAGTCTTGGCCTGGCTTTAGAGGTAACCAGCCAGTTTGTTACAGGACTCAGTTTTAGGCTGCGGAACATCCTTTTATGAAAAGGCTTAAAAAGTAGAACTAATGCAGTATCTGCTGTAGAACGTGAAAACCATTTTTAGCTGCAGCTTACACAACAAACAATACTAAAATTTCCTATTTCAGATTTTGATTTTGCTTCTCAGCTTGGTGTCTGGTCATGGTATTTAGGCAGGTGCATATTGCTGGAAACAGGTCACTGCTTGTGATTTAGTCATCAGGCCTTCGACTTGGTGCTACACTTCTTGAGTTACAATTACTTATAAATACAAGAAGATACGAGAGGTTGAAAAGTGTTAGATGACTATTAAAAGTGCTGCAAAGCATATATGATCTGATTTAATGCAACTCTCTGAGTTGCTGGGTTGGCAGAAGTGCAAAGGCTATACCACAATAAGGCTTTTAAAGCAATTTTGCTTTGTTGTCTAGATAGAAGACAACAAATCTCTGCTTTTTCTTTCTGAGTCTTCTTCCCTCTTCTGCTTCCCCTGTTTGTTTTTGGGCAGTCCCCTTCCCCACTGATGAGCAGGCAGGCACGTAAGCAGAAAATCTCCTTGAGAACCACCCCTGGGCTGTGCCTACGAATCCCGTTGATTCGAGGGGCGGTGTTTTGTTGTCCCGAAGCCATTTAGCTTTACTGCTGTGTTTTTATGATCCCAGGAGCTGGAGTGCATCTTGGTGAGCCTGTGACCAGGAGCAGGGGCTAGGAAAGGATTCACCTCCCCGTGCTGGCCACCTGCAGCAACAATGTCTGTCTGAGGTGGTCCTGCGGGCTCGGAACGTGTTTCTGGAATGAACGTAACCTAAGCCAGGTTTAGGCACCTGCTCAGGATGAGCTGGGGGACATCCTGGCTGTGCCGGTTTCTCTGCTCTGAAGATTAGTTTAATCTAAATGAGTTTGTCCTAAAACTTAAATAAATACATTATTCTAGATAAAACCTGCCCTGTTCAGAAGAATAGAATGTCATTTCCAGCTAAAGGAAGTATTCAATTTTCTGCCTGTAATGAAAGCTTGATTTTTCAAGTTCCTCAGGTTTCGCCGTTTGAATCTGAATATAGTAACGTGCTTTTTACATTGCTGAGGAGAACGATTGACTTGGTGCAAAACTGCATATTACAAATGGAGCTATTCGCCATTATGTTCAGTATTTGTGTTATTTTGCATAATTGTCTGATGAAATGTGATGATTTTCTTTCAGGATTCCACATTTGGGAGTTGCTGTTTAACCATGTTTGCCAGTCTGGAATTACCTGAAATCCTGCTGCACGCCCCAAAATACTGAAGTTGTGAAATTTGTTTTGGTAGGTAAAATGAGCATATGATGCATCTGAGTATCTCTTGGTTTTTTATATTCTCCTCCTGCCTGTCCCCACTGCTGTGTCTGTTTGCAGGGCTGGGCTGGCTGCAGAGCTGACCTCCCACTCGGCCATACAGGCTTAGGGGTATTTGCCATCAGGTTTGTGGCTGTTCCTCCCAAGGAGAACAGTTGAGATGGTGAACTTTAGTGGTGTCATTCATCTAACACCAATGTTTGAAATTCAAAATTACTGGAACCCCGGCTAAGTTGTTTTAGAGGAAATTTTAGTGCATGTTGAAGTTTATTTGTAGGTATTCTTTCATATTGTAACAGTGATTCTTAGCCTTATTTAATCTCCTTGTGTTATATTGTTATATGACACTTGCCTAGAATTTGTTTAAAAGTTTTGTTGGTTTTTTTTTTTTTGCCCAAAACCATGATGTTATTTTAATCTTTGTATCACAGAATGGTTGTGAGTGTCTAGGTTTATTCATTGCTCAGGTTTAACAAGCTCCAAGATCACTATGCTGGGCAACAAATGAAACAGCTGTAGGAGGTTAATACACTGTTAACAAATCTCCAGTGGAGACAGTGCTGTGAACAGTGTTTCTGGGGTTTATAGGTGTTACACTTTAAACGTAGCCTGTGTGACTGTGTAAGAGTGCATGTTACAGGTCAAAAGAAAGCCATCCTCTCAGCAGTATTGTGGCAGTGCTGAACCTCCTCTGCCCCCGTCATGAAAATCTCTACATATTTTTCTCATTGGCACCTAAAACAAAGGAAGCAGAAAACATTAAAGTGTATTATCCAATACATCCTTTTTTCCTGATTTTTTTTTTCCATTAAGTTGCTTGAAAAACATTTTTCAGTGACAGCAAAAGCAATTTCAATCCTTCAGAAATTATGTTGCTACAGCTATCCCAGACTTTCCCTCCTCACTCTGAATTCCGGTTTCCCCAAGGGATTTGACTGTAACCTCTTTTCTTTCCCTTCCCTGTTGTAGCTTTAAATAATGGTCAGTGTGAGGATGAGGACCCTGCTTAGTGCCAGCTTGTGCCATCTGCTAGTGAAGGGCATCAATCCATCTTTTTTTCTGCTCTCACCTTTTCCTATCTTTTGTGTAATTTGGAAGAGTACTTGTTGAGATGTAGAGCAGGATTTTAGTGCTTTTTATTTGTTTTGGGAGAGTGCATGTTCTGGTGTGCCATCAGTTGTGAAAGCGTTTGTTTTGAATACATTAAGAAGCTTGTAAATCAACAGACTGTGGCGGAAAACCTGGGACAGGTGGCCAGACAAAGCCTTGGTTTGGTTTGTGTGCTCTGTGTAGTGCAATAGATAGGAGAAAGCAAGGTAAGAGATTTCAAGTTCTATTTAAGAGACAAATTGACATAAGTTTGGATCAGTTGAGCGAACCTTGGGATAAGATTTCCTGATATCAGGAAAGATATCAGTTGGGGTTTTTTTCCTTTGTGTTTTTTTTCATCCCAGACACCAGCACTTCCAGGTACTCCAGAGCCTGCCAGCTGTCCCGTGTTCAGCTGCTTCCCAGTTAGTTACAACTGGCTGTTTCAAATTTTGCTCTAATCCCATCTCTCCCAGGGTCTGGATGGGATTTTCCAAGCCTTGCCCAGCCACGTGGTGCTGGGTTTGTTGTGCAGGCTGCCTGTTGCTGTCAGGCTGCTGGTGGGGACAGCACAGGGCATGACAAAATGCCCTGGGGCTCCCAGTGGTGTGTGTGTGACCCGGCGGTCCATCAGCCCAGGTCTCAACTGTGGCATCCTCTATCCTGTGGGAATTCTTCCTCTGAAGAGTCTCTGTTTTGCACATTTTAGTGGATCAAGTTGTTTTATGCATATGCTGAGTGTGCCTGGCAGCTTCTGGCTCCAGCAGCATCATTTGGGTTGGGCACTCTGGTCTTCAGGGGCTGTGCTCTTCCACCCCCTGTCCCCATACAACAGTGCAGGTGTGTTTTGGCCTTTTGTCTGTTACTTGGCTGTTTATCCCCACCTCTCTTACTTCCGTTGGATATTTTTAATAATTAGAATGTACTGAATAAGACCGACTTTATAATAAAGAGGCATAACACTGGTTTTGCTGCTGTAGCCAGTTCCAGGCCAGATTTGAGGGTAAATGGTTGCCATGTGGTAGCACTGGACTTGCTCTGAGTTTCCAGAAACATTTGTATAATGGGAAATACTAATTTGAAAACTCTAAAGGAGCAGGTGCAGGGACAGGAAGGAGGCCATGTGTGCTTTTTGAAGGCAGGATGATGGTCAGAGACCTTTTTGTGCTGCCAAGTGAGCACGGGTGCTTGAGTTCCTGAAGTGTGCTGCGGTTGTGCAGATCAGTTCAGGTGTGGCTCTTACTCATCAGAGACCCTCCATAACCTGCTGGGAGTTTGGTTTACATGGACTGTTGAATGACCAGCATTTTACCTGTGTGTGCTTATGCTGAAGGCTTTTTGTGTATGTGTGGAAGAGTGTTGAGGGAAGGTACCTGCTAATTATGGTCGAGTGCTTGCTCAGAATTTATGGAAGCCAACCCTATAACCATGACATTACAGAAGTTGTTAGGATGCTGTGCAGCTGGGATTCATTTGCTCTGACATGGATGGTGTGCTGTGCACTGCCTGAAGAAGAAAATGTTGCAAATCATCACTTTCTCATGTTATACTTGAGATAAATGATACCTGAGCATAGGAACGGACTAAATTCCGTGTGTTTGAGAAGGAGAGAGTGCAGATGAATGTAGCAGAGATCCTTGAGGCGCATGATGCAAAGAAAAAATGCAAAGGGACCTGTAGCTATATGTGCTGATCTGGGAGGTAAAATGTAAAGCTTGGTCTCAGTTGTTTCCTTCACTCACAATATCCCTGCGGTCCTGTGATTCTCTGAGTCAAGTGAAACAAGGCCCGTGGTCCTTTGGGGTTTAGAAAACTCAGTTTTTATAGTGTTTACAAAGGACTACAACTTCAACAAATCCTGTCAGATTTTAGCACATTGAGATGAGGTTGATGAAATTTGGTCTGAGCGGCAGCATTTTTATGAATTGTTTAAAAACCGTGCTTTAAGCAGTCTTAGGGTCTTCTGCTCTTTCACAGGGAAGATGGAGGCTTCAGACACTTCCATTCAAAAAAAGATTTGAAATGTATGTGTTCCTGTAGATAAATTCTTATTTCTTTGGTGTTAGGGATTCTCAGGTGTACTCATGTTTCTCACTGCAGGTGCAACACCCCATCACCTCCAAGTAGTTGTACCTTTTCGACATGTAAGAGCCTATATTTTGAGCTGAGATTTCTCTCCCTAAAAAATTTACTCAAGGTTTTCTGACAAATAATGTTCTATGTCATTTTCCTCAAAATATAGTGCTTATATTTCACAGGATGCTTGCCTCATTCCTTGCACAGAATGGCTGTGCTTGGTCATTAAAAAGGCCATTTGTGTAGGACTCCCAGCTCCCTGGAGTCAGTGGATGTGGAATGAAAGATGTAGGAATGCAGAAGAAGGACTGCTCTCCTGGTTGGTGTAAAGCCAGCTTGGATAAGGAAGTTACCTGTCCACGAAAATGTGTGAAAATCAGTTAAAACATCTTTTCACAAACTCTTATCAATTGTGATTCTCATTGTCTGGGCACCTGACATGAAACTGAGGAGTTTGACTTAATGGAGGTGCCAGACTTGGAGCAGTAATTTAGACGCAGAGCCGAGCAGCAGGGAGTCTGGGGAAAAAAAGAAGATTTAATTGTCCCTGTGTTCACCTGCTAATGAATTTTTAAAATTTATTTCTCTGTTGCGTATCTTTAAAATTTCCATGGGAATAATAAGTATATGAAAGCACTATGGAAATAGATCAGTGCCTGTGAAACACTTAACTTATTTTCTGATGCAGGACTGCAGAAGAGCTTGTGAGACAAAATTAGCTTGGTTTTTAATCTGAGATTTGAGGATGAAGGCTGGTGCTGCAGGATGAGAGAGTAACTCCCTGTAAAATAGGGTATTATTCCTTAGTGCTGTTGGATTGCCTCGTGTGGGGTAGGGTTGTAAGGAAGAAAAAAACCTGTATTTTTTAAAATATTGTGAGTTTATGTGTAGAGATCTGACCAAAAGCTGAGGGGATTTTGTGACTTCCAAGTCCCTGATTTTTCCTTTGTAATATTGTCCCTTCAGTAGTATTATGTGAGTGTGCAAACAGTGCAGAGCTGAATCTGTGCTTATTGTTAGATTTTTTTTATTAGAAAAGGCTGTTTTCTGGCCAGTATCTGCAGCTCACCTTTAATCTCAAGGTTGTGGTTTTAATTTGTGTTGGGAACTTGAACCCCTGCCAAAACCCCAATCTGTATCTTGTTCAAGGGTCTGTTGTCCTGAGCTAAACCTTCTGGGTGGGTTGTGCCAAATACCCACAGCTTTGGAGTTATGAGGTCTTGACAGCCCTGGCTGGTGAATGGATTTGGTTTTGATAATCGTGGTCAGGAACAGGTCCCTTTTTTGGCTGTTTCTACAGATGGTTTGAATCTTTTAGCAATACTTGCAAAGTGCTGAGTGTTAGAGCAGATGTCTCACCTGGAAAGGGTAGTGCCATTGCCCTTGTGATGGAGTGGGAAAATGTGTATCTTAACATTGATGGTGACCACTGTAAGTTTTGGGATAATTTTATCACAGATTGTACTTCTGTAACAGCTTAGATTAATGTCATAATGTCAAAATTTATTACAAAGTTTAGACATTTTATTAAGCAAAATCCATCAGGTGTGGGACTTGACTTACTGAATTCATTCTTATCTGAGCGTGATGTGGGGGCGTGGTGAGAGTTGTGGGCTGTGACAGGGGGAGCAGATTTCAGGTTGTTATGTGCATAAGAAGCTGAAAACACCTAAATCTTTACAAACTGTTAGGAAGTAGGCATAGTATGCCTGGGATTTCCCTGGGCATGAGTAAAATATTTGTCAAATGCTACATTTCTCCTGGTAAAAATGTGCTGTGGCTCTCCTAGTGCTTTGCACCTATTGCATCAGCAGTCTCTAAATTTGGTGGTTCTTCCTATCATTCTGTAATTCAGCTGTTGCTGTGAGTTTTACAGTCTCCCAACAGCCAGGCACTGCAGCATTGGTATCAGGTGCTTGCTTGTCCCCTTTATGACACGGAGTTGAATTTAATTCATTTTCCTCTGATTTTTCATCCTCTACCTTCCTTTCTACCTGTCTGTCTTTTAGATCAACTGGAATACTTCTCAAGTCACGTGCAGCGCAATTCCGTCAGGAAACCCCTTCTGTTTGTCCTAGTGGAGGAACAGCTTGGACACTGCCATGGCCACCATTTTCAGCCTCACACAGTTGGTCTCACAGAGCCCAACACTGGGTCACCAGGTAGGTTTTTCTGTCAATGACCAGGTGTGCCATTGAAAGCTGCTGTTAATGTCCTTACACAATTATTATTATATGTATTATAATTCTTTTTTTCCCTTCCAAGCATCACCTTGACGTCTGACAGGCTCCCATTGTTGGAAACAATGGTTTTGGATGATCTACCTAACTTAAAAGATACATATGCCTCCTTGTACTCCTCAGCTATGGAAGACTTAGAGGTGGATTTTGATTCAGGACTGGAGGAAGATGAACTGAAACAGGAGGCTGCTCCTGGGGATTCCACAATCTTTGTAGCTTTTAAAGGAAATATAAGTGACAGAGACTTTGAGCAGAAGCTGGATACCATACTGAAGAATGTGCCTGGCCTTTTACACATGGGTAATGTACCTTCTTGTCACTTTTCAGCTGTCCTTAAAATGCTTATCCAGGTATTCAGGGTACTTGAACAAAAAATAGATTATATTGGGTTTGAGCTACTTAGTTTGTCATGATATTTGTTGGGGTTATTCTTAGTGAATTTGCGAGCTGTTCTTCTCAGAAATGCAGACTGCATCTGCAGTTGTTTTGTTGTTTAAAACTGATTTATTTAGCAAGTTCATTCATTTCTCTTCTGTTTCCACATTTTACCTGGTTTTATTCTCTTTCATGTCCCTCTGTTACACGACTGTGTTACATGAAAGTGAAACCAGGCTGGTTCACACAGGAGATGAGTTTTACTGCCCAAACTGTCCAATTGAAGCTACTACAGTTCATCTGAGAATGGGTTCACTCCCCAGTACCTGTGACATTACTGCCCTTTTCTGACCTACCCTACCTGCCTGATTGATTGATTTGTGTTGGGGATGGGGAGTGCCCCTGAATGCTCACCCAGCTCTGGGAACAGCTCCATGGCACGTCAGGGATAGCAGGCTTTTTGGGACATCTTTTACCAGCATGCTTAGATCTGGAAAAAGACATTTTTCCCCTGTCTGAGGGTCCTTGCAAAAGGTCTTATGATGATTACTGATGGCTGCTCAGTTAGGTAGCCTTGATTGTTTTCTTCAGCAATATCAAACACCTTTTCAGAAAAATAACACATTACTCCTCAATAACCAAGCTGAATTTCTTTGTCACTTTATTCCTTTCTTTCCGTTTTGTCGGTGTAGTCAGCTGGCATCAGTTTGTTGGGTTCTTGCTGTTGTTGCTCAGGGAGATAAAAAAGCTGGGATAAGACAAAAATACTATGAAGAAATACCACAGTTTTGAGCTGTGTCTTACAAACAGTTGGAAGGAGATGTAAACTAACAGACTGTTACTGGTGTGAAGGTGTGTGTGTAATACCACAGATGAATTGTGTAGTTTTTGATGTGAAATAAATTCAGTCTATAGCTGCACATAGTCACCTTTGTTATACAGAGGCATCTGCATGCTGAGTCTGTTATAAATTTTAATGCCAGGATTAATAAATGGGATTCAGACCTCAGCTGAGAAAGCAAATTTTTAAAATCGATGTCAAGTTAATTTGAAAATTATCCATGTGAGAAGTTATTTAAACTGATTCAGAGCAAAATAGGATATCCTGAATGTGGAGTTAGTAAATAACATGGGGTTATCTTGGCAGATGCAGTGTTTGAAAAATGAGAAACTTGGGTACAAATATATAGAAATACCAAAACTGATAATACAATTTTTCTATGTAAAAATATTGGAACATTACTAACAGAAAATATGGGACTGTTCAAACCTCCACAAAAGGGGGTTTCAAAACTCCTCCTGCCACGTTTCCAGCCAAAACCAGGTTTATAGGTAGAACGAGGATGAATTTAATAATTCCATTACTGTAGCAGCAAAAGGGGCTTGGTGAATTAGTGGTGAACAAGAGATTCCTAAATAGGAATGAGTGTTGGGATTCTTAACTAACATGTTTTTCAGACTCCAGAAGTTAGCAAATGTTTAGTAAATCTACGGTTACAGTGGAGGAGCTGGGTGATGAGAATTTGGGTCAATGCTTTCTGTTTTGAGAGGAACTTTCTTTACAGAAAGACAGAAACTGGAAACGTATAAAGCTATTTTGGGAGTATATTTTTAACTATCCTTAACTGCATTTTGTAGCAATCATTTAGGTAGGTATCACTTTGGCTAATGTATCCAACATAACTGCCCAGCCTTTTTGCTGTTACTTTGAAAACCACTGACCTATGTAGAAACACTCATGTGTAGAATAGGTTTTCAGAAAACTTGCAAATAAATATTTTGCATGACTTTGAGATGCTTTTTGGCAGTGGATTTGAAATACTTACCCAGAAAACTAAATAATAAGGTAGAAATCAATGAAATATTGCTTGGACTCTGTTGGCACTGGTCTTGTAAAAAAAAAAAAAAAGGATGGTTTCACAAGCATTTGTAGAGCAAATATTTCAAGCGTTTCATTCCTGTAGTCAGTTTTTTCCCACATCCATCTGGTTCACAAACAAATATACTGTATTGCAGGGCTGGGGCCCCTCTGCTCTGAGCCAGGCTGGGAGAGCTGGGGGTGCTCACCTGGAGAAGAGAAGGCTCCAGGGACACCTCAGAGCCCCTTCCAGAGCCTAAAGGGGCTCCAGGAGAGCTGGAGAGGGACTGGGGACAAGGGATGGAGGGACAGGACACAGGGAATGGCCTTCAGCTGAAGGAGTCTAGATTTTAGATGGGATAATGGGAAGGAATTGTCTCCTGTGGGGGTGGTGAGGCCCTGGCACAGGGTGCCCAGAGCAGCTGTGGCTGCCCCTGGATCCCTGGAAGTGTCCAAGGCTGGGTTGGACAGGGCTTGGAGCAGCCTGGGACAGTGGAAGGTGTCCCTGCCCATGGCAAGGGGTGGGATGAGATGGGTTCTAAGGTCCCTTCCAACCCAAACCTAATACCTATAATTGTATGAAGTCTGTTTTATTAGATATTTTCTTATCATTCCAAAGTAGTTTATCCACAGAATATTTCAATTTTTGAGTAATACTATCAAGTGATCGTGTTGTCTATTGCATTGGTTATCGTTTGAGTAGTTTTTTTACTGCTAATTTTTTGGAAAATCCCTGATGTGGTTTGGCAGCATTGGTCTCTGTATACCCGTGTGGGGAAAAATTTCCTGTACTTGAGACTAAGCACTGGCAATTTTCAAAGCCAAATACTGTTTCATTTTTTTACAACTTTTTAACCAAGTTGTTTCATCAGACGTGTTTAAAAACTGCCTTTGCACTGACTTGGAGTGTTTTTCTGTTAAGAATCCAACAAGTTAAAAGTGCAGAGGATAGAGCCTTGGAACAGTGTCCGCGTCACCTTCAACATCCCCCGGGAAGCTGCCGAGCGGCTGCGAATCCTGGCTCAGAACAACAACCAACAGCTCCGAGACCTGGGCATCCTCTCCGTTCAGATTGAAGGTATTTCACACCCAATCTGCTTCCAAAGCTCAGATTTAAGTAGACTCAAAAAGCACTTCTGTGTACTTGGTTCATGTTGCAAAACTTCTAAGTTACTACTTCAGCTTTAGTGAAAAAGATAGCTCAAGACTTTTATTCTTTCAAGAATAAAATTTACTAATATAAAAACAAAAGCTGAAAATGCTCCAGGCATCAAGAACCCTCCTGAAAAATGTTTTCTGTGTGTTGATTTAGGAAAGGGTTGGCTGATTTTCCTTCCCTGTTGTTTCATATGAGGCTGTCTTTAAGACAAGTTTTCAGTGGATTTCACAGTTACACTATCCATTCTGGACAGTTGTCCAGGAGCACCCTCAGGATGAAACCAAGGGCAGGTAATGCTTGTCATGACATTTGTTCTTCTTAAAACTGAAATCCAGAAGGGTGGTGTGATGTGTAAGTGTCCTTCTAAGGTGCGCAGTGGAGGTGAAGCCTGTTCTTCCTTCCTCAGCATCTCTTAAATGTCCTTTAGCAAATGTCCGTGTTCTGCTCTTCCATCTCTTCTGTTCACCCAAGCTGTGCATTGCTTTAGGGGAAGGTGCTATCAACTTGGCCTTGGCCCAGAGCAGGAGCCAGGATGTGCGGATCAATGGGCCCCTGGGAGCGAGCAACGCCATGCGCATGGACACGGGCTTCCCCATGCAGGGGGGGCAAGGTAAATCCCCTCAGGGCTTCTTTGTGCAGCTTCAGGCACTCAGAAATTTCCTGCTGGACTAAAGAAACTCCACTGGTTACAGCAGCTATTGTTTGCAGAATTCTAATTGCCATTTAAATTAATGTCTGTTCTTGTTCTGTGCTGTCTAACCACGTCCTGTGTTATGTGAATAAATTGTTGGCTGCACTGTGTCCCACAAACATTGGAGTGATTTTGGTGGGGCCAATTGGTTTGTTTTTAGGTATTTTGAGGGTGTGGTGGTTTGGGGTTTTGTTGGTTTGTTGGTTAGTTGGTTGGTTTGGGGTTTTTGTACGTAAAGCCTGTTAAAGCAGATGAGTTGAGCATAGTGAATTCACTTTGAAATATGCACAAATGTTCACAGTGCTCTGTTTGGTTCCCTTTATGGAAATGTGCATAAGTCTTTATTCAGTGTACAATAAACTGACTGAGATTAAATCCATTAGAATTATGGGAAGGACAGGACATTGTCATTGTTACTCTCTCTTTTTATTTTCTGATAAACTTTTGAGGTCTGATCATAAAGAAGGAATTTTTGTGGAGAGGTGTAGTTGATTAAACTATATTTTAGAGCTTTGTATATGCATAAGGAATTTTTAACTACAAAATTCAGATTTTACGAAGAGTTTTTACAAAGAAAGCTACAATGTAATTTATTAAAATAGCTGAATCATAAGGCAAAATAAATAACTAATATTTTAGTAAATAGGAATTAAAGCAATTAAACCAGGAGCATTTTTGGTCAGTTTATCTAAGATGCATTTGTGGCTGTTGAGGAGAAGGAATGGAAAGAACATTTCAACTTTGTAGAAAGCTAATTAAACAGTAGTGAAATCTTTGTCTTTTGAAACATTTAAAGAAGGGCTCTGCTCTCCACTGTGCCGATCAGCGCCTTTGTTTCCTGTCTGCAGGTCAACAACAGAACAGCAATATACCCAACAGGGCAACAGTGGCAATCATTTTAGAAAATAGCAGCCCGTGGAAGTGAAACACTGAAATTGTTTCTCTGTTGCAACACCTCAGTTACTTTCAAGTTTCAGATCTTGCAAAAGCCTAAGCTACATGTACAGCTTTGATACAATCTCACCGCTTGGTGCTTTCAGTGGCAAGTCAGGCTCTCATTATTCATGAGTCAGTAGTGTTTCCTTTCATACTCTTTTTAAAAATTTGGTGTTAAAGAAAGAGCTACAGCATGACCTGAACTTGTTTGTTTGATACCAGGGAATCTGAGCTTTCAGACAGAGAGGTGTGTCCCCGTGTTATTTTGGACAAACAATTCTTGAAGTTTAAAGAAATGTTTTACTGACAAATATAATTTTTTCTTGTGAAAAGAAAAATTCTAAAATTCTTCTCTGTGTAACTGCAAGACTTGATAATTTCTATTTTTATTTTTTAAGGTTTAATAAGAATGAGCAATGCTGCAGCTGTCATGATGTCCCAGGGTGGAAATGTGCCCTCCTCTATGGTGGCAGGTGGTGCTAGTGCTGAGCTGCAGCCACGAACACCTCGGCCTTCCTCACAGCCAGGTGGTAAAATTTAGTCACAGTACTGATCTGAAAATGTTCTTAAATTTTGATACTTCAGCACACAGGCTTGAGTGTGTACTCATGAGAGTACTCCAGAATTGTTCTGCAGCATTTTCCCTGCCTTTCTGGGAGCTACTCTTTCTGTGAAAACCTCCTTTCCCCCTTAATCTGTTAAATTTTTTCAAATAATTTGGGTGCCTAATAAGTCACCAGCTTGCTTGGTATTTTGTTCAAATGTGTTGAGCAATGGCAGTGGTATTTTTGCAGTTGAACTGTTGTGACTGAGCTTTATGTTTAGCTCAAGGTAAGAGAAGGATTAGTTCAATGAGGCAGGAATATTTCTGGTGCTCTTTTTTCCCCTCTTTTCAGGAAGGGTGGATAGACTGGTAGTTTAAGGATTGGGGGTCTGGTGGGAGTGAATGTTTAGGGTTTATTCTTCACAGGCTCCCCAGGGAAGTGGTCATGGCACCAAGCCTGACAGAGTTCAGGGAGTGTCTGGATGATGCTCTTAGTCCTGTGGTTTAATTTTAGGTGGTCATGCCAGGAGCAGGGATTTGGACTCAGTGGTCCTTCCAGCTGAGATACTCTGTGATTCTGCAGTTCTAAGTGTGTAGAAGGCTCACATCAGTCTGTAGCATTGTGGGGCTGTTGTGCTTTATTTTAGAGGATATAAATTGATAACACCTGGCTTCTCTGGAACGTGAATTTTTATGCAGAGTAAGGAAATGCAAGCAAGCAATTTAGCCTTTCTTGTTTTGGGATGGGTTTTGTCTACAGTAGGTTATTTTTTTTATTATTATTTTTCTTTGCTATTTTAATAGATGCAATGGACCCACTCTTATCTGGGCTAAATATACAGCAGCAAAATCATCCATCTGGATCTTTAGCTCCCCAGCTCCATTCAATGCAGTCAGTTCCTGTAAACAGGCAGATGAACTCAGCCAACTTTCAGCAGCTACAGCAGCAGCAGTTGCAGAATCGGCCTCCCCAGCCACATCAGCAGCCACAGCAGGGTATTCGACCTTCATTCACTTCACCAGCACAGGTTCCAGTTCCCCCTGGCTGGAACCAGCTTCCTTCTGGAGCACTTCAGCCTCCTCCAACCCAGGGAGCACTGGGTACATTGACAGTAAACCAGGGTTGGAAAAAGGCCCCGTTGCCTGGACAAATGCAGCAGCAGCTTCAAGCAAGACCATCTCTAGCAACAGTGCAAACTCCTACTCATCCTCCACCTCCATATCCTTTTGGAAGCCAGCAAGCTTCCCAGGCTCACTCAAACTTTCCCCAGATGAGCAATCCTGGCCAGTTTACTGCTCCTCAAATGAAAAGCCTTCAGGGAGGGCCCTCACGGGTTCCTACGCCACTACAACAACCCCACCTGACCAACAAGTCTCCTGCTTCCTCTCCTTCCTCCTTCCAGCAGGGCTCTCCTGCCTCATCTCCAACCGTTAACCAGACGCAGCAGCAGCTGGGACCAAGGCCTCCCCAGAGTAGCACACTTCCCCAGGGATTCCAGCAGCCTGTCAGTTCTCCTAGTCGTAATCCTATGGTGCAACAGGGGAATGTACCCCCCAACTTCATGGTGATGCAGCAGCAAAATCAAGGTCCACAAGGTTTACACCCTGGTTTAGGAGGTAAGAAGTACTGAGACCTTCTTTTATTTTAAGAAGAAAAGAAACATAAAATGGCAAGAACTAATGTTGCTGTTAGTTCTGAAAAGGTCCTTTATGAGGCAGAATCAATGAATAGATGGAGTATGAGGTGGGTATTGGTGAATGAGCATCAGCATCACTTGGTTTCTACTCTGTCTCTGTCGTGCAGTGTCACAGAGATGCCTGAAGGGTCAGGGAGGAGTTGCTGTGTGCATTGCTGTTATTACTGCCAGTCATCCTGTTGACAGCTCTTCTGTTGCCTTTAAGCAAGCTTAGGATGTTCAGAGATGGTGTGGAGATTTTGTTTAGGTTTGGGGTTGTTCTTTTTGGGGGAAAGGAGAGGATTTTTTTGTAAGAGAGTGTAATAAAAACAAACAAATTTTCTTTCTCTCTTCAGCTTCCTCCGTCATCATTTACATTTTCTAAAGAAGTGAGGCATTGTTTTGCACGTTCCTTTCTAAGCCGTGGATGTTTCTTCTTCAGCCTATCTTTATCTGTCAACAGTTTCTTCCCATATAAAGAGGAAAGAGCTGTTGTTGCCATGCTGTTGTACTCCCTATCCTAAAATTAAGAGGTTAAGGGATGTTTTAATTTCTCATTTGCCTGTGTAGTCTTTAGTTTTCTCTTTGGACCAATGCACTCACTTCTTTTCCTTACTATTCCTAGAGTTCTTCTCTAACAATGAAGGAATTCCTTTTGTCAGTCCCAGGATCTCTTTTGTGTCCTTGGTGTTTTTTTTTCCCCTTGAGCCCCTTGTATTTCCATGCAGATTTGTCGTGCTTCTCTTTGCTCACTCATTTGTTCATCTTCCTCTTGGATGGCTGTTCTCAGGTCCCATACACCAGTTCTTGCTTAAGCCTTTGAAATAATTTCTTTATGTACTTATAAAATATGGGCCATATTCTTTGTCCACCTACACACACATAAATACATTCTAGTTTCTTGCATTCTCATGTTGTACATCCAAAAGCTGTCAAAACACTGTAAGGAATTCCTATTTCTTGGTCTACTGATGTGGACAAGCTTCTTGTTTTCGCTGTTTGTACCATGGGTCTCATTTGAATTCAGATGAATTTTCTCTGTTTCAAGGTTCTCCTGTTGGGATCTGCCAGTGCCCTGTACTTGGTGTATCTTATGTTGTCTCCATCTGGAAGCAGTTATTCATTATTCATTATAGTCTCATTTCCCTACAGTTTTGCCTCACCAGCCATATGTCCCCATCAGAAATCTTAGCCGTGACCTTTAGCCAGAATAATCTCTGTGTTCTGCTTCCTGAGTAAACCTACTACAAACAAACCTCACTTTTTTTGAGTTAAATGTGACACCACAAATAAACTATCAAAATATGTTATTTGGTCTTATTGTAGACCTTATTGCTAAAATCAACAATCCTGCTGTGAGCTGTATCCTCAGCTGATTTTACAAAAGACAGGATTCCTTGGTTTCAGCAAAGCTGTGTTGCTCCCACTGCTGAGATTTTTGCCTGACTTCTGTGCATGCTCATTCTTTCCTGCAATTTATATGTTAATTTGTCATTATAGATCTTTCCATTTTTAAGCCACCTTGCATTTAAAGGCTTGGTGTAAATGAATGCAAACACTTTGCATTTCACACAGTCAATTTAGCAAATCAGAATTTATATCAGATTTGGAAGAGGCCAAGCTAACACTTTCTTTTTTTCTCAGTTCAAGGATTCCTAATTGCAAAACTTCCCTAAAAGTTTAGCAGAACTAAAACTGGAGTCCAGTGATGTGGTGTTTCAAGAAGTCTGTTTCTGTATTTGTAGATATACTTGGTGTTTGACCTATAGACTTGATTACCTTGAAATATTAATTACAAACTAAGACCAGATAATTAGCACAAGCAGTACAATTAGGTGTGCAAGAAAGCTGTAACTGCTGAAGGAACTGAAGTCACATTCTGGCACTGGATCAGGAAAATAAAGGGGGCGGTGGGCAGGGTTGCCTCAAAGTCTGAGGCATTGTGTGGACAGTGAGTTAAAAAGAAGTGGGTTCTCTTAAATCCATCCACGCTGCTGCTCACGTTGGCAGGTAGGGAGGAGGTTTTTCTCTCTGTCCCAGGGCAGCAGTGATGTTTGGATGTGCCAAAGTGGGGGTGTTGTGCCACAGAAGGGCCTGACAGAATTCCTTGCTCTTGCAGCAGGAATAGCAGAGTTACTTGAATGAGCAGCAGGTCTGGAGGTACTGAACCATGGGGTTCCTCAGCCCACTCTGGGATGAAAAGACCCTTTGAGTGTGTGTGCACACAGCAGCACTGATAAGGAGTGTGTGCCTGATGTGTCAGAGTTGGTGAGAGGAGCACATCACTAACAAAAATACCAGTTATTTGTGTTTGTGTACATGAAATAAGTTAAGGGCATGTTAAGAGATGCAGTAGAGCAGAAAGTGACAAACCACGTTACTTTAAGTTCTAGTTTCTAAAAGGTCAGACATGGACTTTTCACCTTCTGTGGGCAGTAAGTTTTGTACTGAAACTATAGTTTGAAATTAGTCACAGTAATTTGTTAGACAGACTTATTGCACAGGTAAGAACTATAAATGTCTTCAGTGGATTTTGCATATTGGCAAAAACCAATTGCTGCCTAAACCTGTCATATGATAGCACAGACTCAAAGGTATTCTCCAGTTACAGATTTTGTCTATTTTTTTCTTCCCATTTTCCATACTAACTAATCAGAAAATTCTCGTGTTCAGGAATGCCCAAGCGGCTCCCCCCGGGGTTCCCTGCAGGCCAGGCTAACCAGAACTTCCTGCAAGGTCAGGTGCCTTCCACAGCTCCAGGAACACCAGGGAACAGCGGAGCGCCGCAGCTGCAAACCAGCCAGAACGTGCAGCACACAGGTCTGACTGCAGTGAGGCGTTCCTCAGCTTTTTCCATTTTCCATTTGTAGCACACGGTGCCTGTTCCTGTGCCACACGGGTCCCAAACCATTAAACTCCTGCCATTAACAGGGAGCTGCTGGCTGGGACTGCAGCAGCACTCTGGGTGTAGTGCTGGATAAGGAAAAGAAAAGCATAAGGCTGCTCATGTTTCTCAAAACCCAACTATTATTGATGAGGACTGTGGGTCTGGGCTTCAGAAGCAGCTGTTGAGAAATTGAGTGGAAGGTAGCAGTGCAATTTGGAGGCAAGGGGTAATAAAGATAAAACACCAAAGGAACTTCTTGTCCAGGAAAAAAAAAAGTGTAATTATCTTAGAAGCAGAATAGCAAAATAATCTTGTTCTGCTTTGAAAAGATTATTTGTTACTTCCTTCAAAAATGTTGGAAGTCTGCCTAAAGTGTGAAAATGAAATCTTTAATTCACAAATGTCTCCATTTAACAATTCAATTATTAGTCTTTTGGCTGGATTATGTCATTTCATCAGTACTCTGTGTGCATTTATTCTTTAGCCCATTATAAAGTAACCTCAGGGTTTGAAGCTCATTTTGGTTAGGAATTACTCTGCTGAGTTAGGTGACATTATGGAAGATTTTCAAACTTAGGTGCAGGTAACAACAGAAATTAAGTTTCTGTTCTGTCTTCTGCTGTGGGATACAGGGAAGTACCAGTCCAAGTGTTTATTTTGAGATGTATGATGTTCTGTATTGACAACTAACGTGTGTCTGTAGCATCAAACTCTGCATCCCAGGACTGCAAATATATGAGATACACTAGTTTATTGGAAAAGGAAGGAAAACAATTTTGGAGTACTCACCAGTTAAAGGTGTGAAAACTCTTACACCAATCCAGTTAGTTTCTTACTGGTATTTTCTTTTTATTTTCTTAAGGTGGCCAAGGATCTGGACCTCCTCAAACTCAGATGCAAGCAGCACATGGCCCACCAAATATGATGCAGGCCAATCTAATGGGACTTCATGGAAATATGAACAACCAGCAGGCTGGTGCTAGTGGGGTGCCACAGGTTAACATGGGCAACATGCAGGGACAGCCTCAGCAAGGACCACAGTCCCAGCTTATGGGGATGCATCAGCAAATCGTGTCCTCTCAAGGACAGATGGTGAACATTCAGGCTCAGGGATCGCTGAACCCTCAAAACCAGATGATACTTTCTCGAACTCAGCTCATGCCACAAGGCCAAATGATGGTGACACCTCAAAACCAAAATCTTGGTCCCTCTCCCCAAAGGATGACCCCGCCCAAACAGATGATTCCCCAGCAGGGACAGCAGATGATGTCCACACACAATCAGATGATGGGACCTCAGGGCCAGGTCTTGCTACAGCAAAACTCAATGATGGAGCAGATGATGACCACTCAGATGCAAGGAAATAAACAGCCTTTTAATACCCAAAACCAGTCCAATGTTATGACGGGGCCAGCTCAACTGATGAGAGGACCAACCCCAAACATGCAAGGAAACATGGTGCAGTTCACTGGGCAGATGATGGCACAGCAAGGCCCCGTGAATGGGAATCCTTCTCAGGTGATGGGAATTCAAGGGCAAGTTTTAAGACCCACTGGACCTGGTCCTCACATCTCTCAGCAACTTGGGGATACTGCTACCACAACAAACAACGATGGGAACTTGACACAGATGTTACCTGAGGTTCCTGTGCAGCAGCCAAACATGGTGCCTTCTCATATGCAAGGAATGCAAGGAAACAACAATGCTTCAGGGAGTCATTTCTCTGGCCATGGGCTGCCTTTCAATACGGGGTTTAGTGGAACTCCCAATGGGAATCAGGTTTCCTGTGGGCAGAATCCTGTGTTTCCTGTCAATAAAGATGTGACGCTCACAAGTCCGCTCTTGGTTAACCTTCTCCAGAGCGATATCTCAGCAGGGCACTTTGGTGTGAACAACAAACAGAATAACCAGAATGCCAACAAGCCAAAGAAGAAGAAGCCTCCAAGGAAGAAGAAAAATAATCAACAGCTAGAACAAACAACGTAGGTTTAATATTACAGTGTTTTTTATAAGGGGCATGAAGAAACTCCACAGGCACTTTGTCGATATTTTATCAGCAAGTTATGGGTGAGAAAGGACCTGTATTTAATTCATGTTGTAGCAGTTTCTCTCAAGAGTCTGTCATTGGAATGTTTGTTCAAGATTAAAAATAACATGCAAATATCCAAACTCAGTTATAAACCCAGTTTTACCAGCACCGTTCCTTACCTTTGCTGGGTGAAGGAAGTTTAGCATGTGGCCCATGGTGCCACAGCCCTTGGAAGAGGGAGAGGCTGCCTTTTTTAAGCAGTCTGACAGCCACGATCAAAGTGGGGGAAGTACGTTCAGAAGAACTAGAAGCCTCTGTATAACATGTGCAGGACAGATTTTGGGGGGTTTCCTGAATTATGTGCATATTCTGACACATTTCTGCCTGGAATTGAGCTGGACTTCTCTCTTAGTTGAGGCTGCAGCTAGAATTTAGAGGGAGGAATCTGGTACTTTCTGGGTATGAGATTAACAAATCCAAGCAATGCTGGTCTTCCTGGCCTAGCAGAGATTAGGAAGGGAAAAAACCGCACAGCTCTTGAGAGGGAAGGAGGCCAATGGAAAAGATTGAAAGATAATGAATGGATGTGTCTTTTTAGTGAAAATACAAGATTGCAGAATCTCTTCTTCCTTCTTTGGCCAGTGTGTTCTTTCTTGGCCAGCTGTCCAGTAACCATTTGCCACTGACAGCCCACTATCACCCAGCACAGGGTGGTAGCTGCTGCTGCTGTGCCATTATTCAGCTCAAATGGTGAAGGCAGATACACTTTATCTAATTATCCTGCTGCTGCAGATGAGCCCATGGGGCATTAACAGGAATCCACCTGATGGTACTTTGGGAGATTGTTTTTAATCAGGCAAAAATGGGGAAAGTGAAAAAACTTTGCACAGAAAATTAAAACACAGAAAATTAAAACACAGAAATATCCAAATATCAAAATTAAATTCTTAAATTTCTTAAAAAATTCTTAAAACCAAACAAAAAGGTGGCAATAGCACATTAACTCCTGGTATGGCTCTGGTTCCACCAGCCTGGCCCCTTTGAATAATCATTAAGTCTTTAACCTGAAGTTTATGCTGCCTTTCCTAGGGACACAGGTTCAGTTCAGTGCAAAGAGAAGATGGCATCAAGTACTAAGCAACTGTTCCATATTTTAATTTTCCCTTGGTTATTCAGTGTGTAGTCCCAGCCTGCATTTTCCGCACAGTGTCAAGATTCCTTTGTGAAGATGGAATTAATAACCTCATGGACATTTTAATTGTGGACTGAAAAACTCACATCATCTATAGCAAGTGACCTTTTGTGACAATCATTAATTGGCTTAACTAGTACAAAAATAAATTGCAGAAGTGCTGTAAGGTAAAGCAAAGCATGCTAATTTAATAGGCCTTGGAGAAAAGCTTTTCAGGCCTCTCCTGTGTAGTTGTATGCAGTCATGGTACGGCTTGTCAGGTCCTCACTGCTGCTGTGTGATCTCAGATTACAGCTGGAGGAGGACCCAGCCTGTGGCTAGATGTGGACACCTGGGTAAAGTAACTTGGCCAGAACCAAGTGTGTGGCCAGCCTGCAGCTTTGGGGTGACTTAAAGACCTAGCACAGACACCAGTTCCTCCAGTCCAAAGAGATTCCAATAAAACAATGGTAACCACTGCTGGAGCAAGTGCCTTGCTGTGGAAGTGACAGAGGATTCAGAGGGAGCAGATGAGTTGGCACCATCTTCTGAAAAAAAAAATCCATTAATCATTAAAGAAAACTCTTCTTAGGATTTTGTTTTCATTGGTCTTACTGATGGGCACTCAGCCTCAGTGTGGCTTGGGAATATCAATAAATGGGTCTATAAAGCTCTTCCTCTGAGCTTGCAAAGCCTCACAAGACTATTTGCTAATTAAAAGGTTTTCACAGTAGAAGAAGTCTCAATTACAGCTTTTCTAATGAGCTATGACAGCTCAATTCCAGCTCCTAAATAAGGCTTGGAATCAGATTTCGGTGTAGTTAACAAAGGAGCCAGAATGTTGTTCTGATACAGATGAGCATTTTGGTTCCACAGGGACGATACCAATACTTGATCCTTGCAGAAGCACTAAGAAGGGAGCTGTTCTTACAAAAGTTCCCGAGTTTATTCTCCAGCAAAAAGAGGGAGACTGCAGTGAAAGCTGGCTGTAACACCTTCCTGCCTCCCTCACTCTCAGCTTCCCTCACATCATTGGGCAAGCTCAGCATTTTCCTGCCTTGGAACCGGCAGGAATTAAATCCGATTTGGATCACTTTCTCTTGCATCAGAAGCAAATATGATGCTTTTCATCTCAGCTTCCTCTCTGTCTTTCTTCCTCAGAAATTTTGGAATTCAGAGCAGCAAACCTTGTGTGGAAATGCAGCTAATTTGATAAAGACACTAAAAAGAAATAATTTCTGAGAAATAATAACGTAGTAACAAAAGTACAATTAGTAATATGGCTTGCAGACTGAGTCATGTTGGAATGTAAATAGGATAAGTGAGCTATTGAAAGAGTTTATTTAGCTGAGCCTAAAATAGTTTCAAGGGTTTGCTTAATTGAGCAACTTTGCATTGGAATGAAACCCAGGACATTTTGGTTGTTTAAAAGTATTTGCATCTGTGTGCTGAACCTGAAGACTGTGGGTAACGGGATGTAGACTGAGGAACAAGATGCTAGATGAAATGGGATTGTGGATAAACCAGGTTGGTTAATTCTATTAAATCCATGCACAAACAAGCAGTTGTTTGATGTTCCCCTGTGCACAGACCATGAGCACCCTGTGCACTGGTAGAACAGAAATAATCCACTGTGGAAGGTCATTCCCAGTGCTGCCATTCGGGTTTGCAGCGTCCAGTGCGGGTGGTGACAGCACTGCAGGACAAAGAGGCTTTTCCCAAGCAGACTTGGAGGGTTTCACTACAGATCTGGGGGTGCCAGTGCCCTGGCAGAGCTGGGAAATGCCCTCACTCAGCAGCAGGGGAGGAGCCTCTGTGCCAGCAGAGATGCTGCTCCTGGGCCGGGCTGGCTCTGCCACACCTGTCGGTTTAGGTTTGCTCTCCGTATGGCACAGCTGCCACCTTCTTTGGTTTGGTTGGTTTGGGTTTTCCTGGAGTTCTCTCTCTGCTCTGATGAAGGATTTTTGTCTGAAGGTTGCACTTCAGAGCGCAGCTGGTGGAGCAGAGGCCCTGCTGATGGCAATCCAGACCGTACCTGGTGTGCAGTTACTTTTATATATTTTTTTACCTCTAGGGCAATAGAAAAGAAGAATAAATATGGAATATTTTGTCCCTCACACAAACATCTTGTTATTCATATTCTGGTTATTTTTCACCAGTGGTGGTTGCTAAACATGCCCGGTGAATTTCAGCTGCATTTGAGATTCAGTTCATGTTTAAATTTTCCAGCAATAACAGAAGCAGCCTTTCCTACCATAGCTGCTCTTCGCTGGCAAACCGAGCTCGGGTCTGTTCTGCCAGATTTGCACAGACCCATCTGGCAGGAGGTGTTTGCTAAGGATCCACTGTGCACCAGGTTTGTTTTCTGGGCTAAACCTGTCTGTGCAGTGATGCTGTGTATCAGCTTTAAGCTGAACTTTAGCTGTAGCATTTTTAATCTCCCACCATTGTAAATAAATAGCAAAACTGACAAATTTGAGATTGCATTCACAATTTTAGGCATTCTTTCAGTTCACATGGCTGGCACCTGCACCGAAGGCTGCAGCTCCTCTGTGTGATTTTGCTGCTAGAATTTTTGTTCATTTGTGGCTGTTAATATAATGCTCTGGGGCATATCTCTGCATTTTGCCAGTTTTCATCAACTTTATTGGTGGAGGCATGTAAGCCTACATCACCTGCATCACAAAAACTGGTGGTGTGCTGGATTAGACTCAGCATTGCACTCCAGGTGCTTTCCTTGGCAGTACGTGCCCTCAGCAGCAGTGGCCGGAACAGTTCTGTGTTTGCCCTCTTTTCACCTTTCTTCTCTCTTGGTGTATGTTCTCCCCAGTTTTGACTCACAAAAATTCAGGGATTTCCAGTCACATGCTGCTTTTTAATGCTGATTAGGTAGCATTAGGACAGGCCAGGGTGTCTCCATGGGTGTCTACAGCTTTGGGTCAACTGTACAGACAAGAGAAACTGTTATTCTCAAGTAAATTGAAATAGGATAGATCTCCCCACCTTTATGTATTTCAAATTCTTATTTTGCTGAAAATGTTACTTCTGTCCGTGGCATTTCTGCATGATTCTGCCTCTCTTTATTGGCTGTGTACTTTTTCTGATGTCTTTAATTTTAGCTTAGCACTTTTCTCACATAGATCTCCCCATAACCTTCATATATTCATGAAGGTGATAAGCACTTTAGTTCTTCTTCTCTTCATCCCTGTTTGTTTTACATCCTTTGACCATGTATATTGATAGCTATAGAAACTTGGGGTTTTTCTAAGTCTGCAAAAGCTGTCTTGATTTAGTCGAAGTATTGGGCATTGAGTCTGAACAAATTTTAATTGTCCTAGAGAGTCTCCTGGAGCATCAGATTCCTCAGGAGAAGGACTTGGGGGGTGCTGCTGGATGAAAAACTGAATGTGACCCAGCAATGTGCACTCACAGCCCAGAACCCCCCCGAGTCCTGGGCTGACCCCCCAGCGTGGGCAGCAGGTCCAGGGGGATTCTGCCCCTCTGCCCCGCTCGGGTGAGACCCCACCTGCAGAGCTGCCTCCAGCCCTGAGGCGCAAGAAGGACACTCCTCTGGAGAGAGTCCAGACCAGGACACGGAGATGCTCCAAGGGCTGGAGCCCCTCTGCTCTGGAGCAAGGCTGGGAGAGCTGGGGGTGTTCTCCTGGAGAGGAGAAGACTCTGGGAACACCTCAGAGCCCCTTCCAGAGCCTAAAGGGGCTCCAGGAGAGCTGGAGAGGGACTGGGGACAAGGGATGGAGAGACAGGACCCAGGGAATGGCTTCCCACTGCCAGAGGGCAGGGTTAGATGGGATATTGGGAAGGAATTGTTCCTGTGAGGGTGGGCAGGCCCTGGCACAGGGTGCCCAGAGCAGCTGTGGCTGCCCCTGGATCCCTGGGAGTGCCCAAGGCCAGGTTGGACACTGGGGCTTGGAGCAGCCTGGGATAGTGGAAGGTGTCCCAGCCCATGGCAGGGGGTGGGATGGGATGCTCTGTAAGGTCCCTTCCAATCCAGACCAGCATGTGATCACTTAGAGAGCCCCAGCACCACACAGCTCTGTGCTTTGGAGGGTGACTGCAATGCCTGACACATCAGTGCAGTTGTGCTGTCATATTATCAGAGGTCTTGGATACCCTGAGTGAGTCACTTCTGGGTGCAGTACTGGAAGAAAAGGTGCTACCATTAAAACAAATTAAAGATGCATCTATCCATGGCACTTGCTTATCCATACAGCTGTTATAGGGAAGCCTGTTTAGTTGAAATATATGTAGCTCTATAATTTGAAATATCCATTGGCATTGTCATAGTTATAAAGCTCACATTCATGGTAGAAATAAACGTTTAAGATCAACAGAGCACCAGGCAGCGTTCTTCCTTTTCAGTAGCACTTAAGGCAGTGACTATACACAGACCTAGTGTGGGTTCCAGTCTGACAAGTCACATCAGAGGCATGTCAGTGGGTTATTCCAGGTCTGTGGAGAGTGCTAGGAATGAATTACTTGAGTACTTAGTTATAGAAGCAGAAATCAAACACTGAGGTAGGGGCTGGATCTTAATTGCGATTATTTTTCTTTCAGTTCTTCAGAATCACGTCCAGCTGGCCTGGAGGAGAGTGATCAGTCGTCGATGTCTGGAGACCAAGGAATGAATTTAGATAAGTCAGGCCCTAAACTCTCAGATTTTGCAAGTAGGCCACCAGGTAGTAGGATTTTTCTGTGATTATCTGAATGTAATAACTGTAGGAGAGCTTTTAACTGATCTTTGTGACAGTTCTATTTTATTCATGCTATCACACATTCAAGTTCAAAACTTTTTTCGTCCTAATAAGTAATTGGTACCATTGTTTAACTGTTTTCTTTGGGTTAGCTCAAAATGAAGAGGTGGCCCCATTCTCATGTATCATCCTGCAGGTGTCACGCTGAGTACTGTAGAGTTATTCAGCAGTAACATAACCGATAAAAAAAAAGTTGTATTTCTAGCTGTAGCACAGACTGATGTCTTAAAAATTTAGCATTGACCGATAGCTGATTTTTGAGGAGAAACAGGGGTTGTAGTTGGAATGATCCTTTGCGTGTAGAGAGGATTAAATCTAAGGTCTGCAATAGGATTTATATTATAAACCACAGGGCGGGTTCTGAGCGTGTAACAGCCGAGTAACACATGGCAGATTCTGCTTTGTACCCTAGAAAATGTCAGGTCTGTAGCAGGTGTGCTGGTCCGTGACTCTTGCAGGCTGTCAAACTGAAGTTTGTTTTAAGGAGAAATAATTAGTGAAAGTCCAGCTCTGTGACTGTCAGCGAAAGGAAGGCCGTGGGCAGTTGCAGAGACTTGTCAGGTGGTGTGAACCTGGGTTAGTAGCTGATACAATACACTAAGAGATCTCCAGTTAAATCTCACACAAGTCGTATCTTAAGTAAAACTATTTTTATGAATTAAGTAAAATCTTTGGCTTTGTTTGTAGAGCCTGTTTTGTTAACGTGGCTCTCATCCAAGATAAACAGGCTCCAGGCTGTACTTTCTATCCAATCCTGTTTGTTACAGAAATTCTGCTTCCTCTGATCTTTGGCTGGTTTTAATGAATGTGTCATCCTGTTGCCTTAGGTTATCCATCTCAGCCAGTGGAGCAAAGGCCACTTCAGCAGATGCCGCCTCAGCTCATGCCACACACGCAGCAGCCCCAGCCCCAGCCCCAGCAGCAGCAGCCCCAGACAGCCCCACAGCAAGGCCAGGCACCCCCCCAGACCCCACAGCAGCAGCAGATGATGATGATGCTGATGATGCAGCAGGATCCCAAATCAGTCAGGCTGCCTGTGCCCCAGGGGGTTCACCCCCCCAGGGGGCCCCTGAACGCAGATGCTCAGCGGATGCCGATGCAGCAGAGCGGGAACATGCCGGTGATGGTGAACCTCCAGGGGCCTGGGCCAGTGCCTCCATCTCCTGACAAACAGAGAATGGCCCTGCCGGGCAATCCTCCTCTGGGAAATAATGCAAGAAAAATGGTTTATCCAGACAACGTACAGAATCCTTCCAGCTCACCCCTCAGAGAGGTGTCATCAGTATCCTCTCTTCCAGAAGGAGGTGGAGCTGAGGGCCCTCCGACATCAGGAGCTCAGAATAATTTGACATCTCATTTAGTAGTTTCACAGAACCAGTTAATGATGACAGGGCCCAAGCCTGGACCATCCCCACTTTCAGCTGCCCAAGGTGCCAGTCCCCAGCAGCAGTCTAGTTCTCTGTCTAGTGCTCTTACACACCATTTTCCCAATGTTGCTGCCCCATCACAAACTTCAAGGCCTAAAACCCCAAACAGAGCAAGCCCAAGGCCATATTACCCTCAGACTCCTAATAACCGTCCACCCAGCACAGAACCCTCTGAAATTAGCCTGTCTCCAGAGAGGCTCAACGCTTCTATAGCTGGTCTGTTCCCTCCCCAGATCAATATTCCTTTACCTCCCAGGCCTAACCTCAACAGAGGATTTGATCAGCAGGGTCTGAACCCCACTACTTTAAAGGCCATTGGACAAGCCCCATCAAATCTCACAATTAACAATCAGTCCAGTTTTACTGCCTCACAGTCACACAAATTGGAAGGTGTGGTCATTAATTCGGGCAAGCAAACCAACGCTGGAGGAACAAAGAGAGCAAGTCCAAGCAACAGTCGAAGGTCCAGTCCTGGATCCAGTAGGAAAACTACACCAAGCCCTGGCAGACAGAATTCAAAAGCAGCTAAATTATCATTGACAACTCAGCAGAATCCATCTCTCTTGCAGAACATGGAATTACAAAGAAACATGATGGCTGGTCCCTCTTCTTTGCCAACACCTGTGACTACAAGTTTTCAAAATAATTCCATGCTAAGTAACCAGAATCCTGCAGTTTCTGTACCTGCTGTGACTGGCATTCCCGAAGACAATAAGGAGAGCCTTAGTGTGCCTCAAGATACTGAGAGTCAAAGTGCACAAGGTGTCCAAGGTAGCAAAGACCAGCCCAGTATGGAACTGAAAGGTGTCCCTACTCCAGAAATGAAAGTGCTGGTTCCTGAAGAACAGGCAAAAAAAGATGGGCAAGCTTTAGACAGCAGTAAGCTCCCAGTCATGGAGGAAAGTAAAACCATGGTATCTCCAGCTATGAGGGAAGCACCAACTTCTCTAAGTCAACTTCTTGACAATTCTGGAGCTCCTAATGTGACCATTAAGCCCCCTGGGCTGACTGGTCTTGAAATGGCACCGATAGTCCCCACTGGTGAGGAGCTAAAGAAGATAGCTGTCATTCCTCCACTGCAGGATTCATCCTTGAGCAAGGAGCCATCTAATTCACTTAGCCTGCCTCAAAATAATGAGCCCTGTCCAAATCCAGGCCACCAGGAACTGGGAGAAGTAAACTCAAGTGTGGCACAGAGTGTTCCTCCAGTAATGCAGAGGCCTGTTAGCTCTTCTTCTATTTCAGGTCCTTTACCCCCCAACCAGATAACAGTTTTTGTGACTTCCAACCCTATTACATCCGTTGCTAATACATCAGCTCCGTTGCCATCCCACTTGCAGTCTGCGTTAGTGTCCACTGTGGTCACCATGCCCAGCGTGGGGAGCAAAGTGATGGTTTCGGAGGGACAGTCCGCGGTTCAGTCCAACGCCCGGCCACAGTTCATCACACCCGTGTTTATAAACTCATCCTCAATCATCCAAGTGATGAAGGGCTCTCAGTCCAGCACAATTCCAGCAGCCCCCATGACTTCTAACTCGAGCCTGATGCCTCAGTCGGTCGCGGTTGTTGGTCCTTTGCATATCCCACAGAATATCAAGTTCTCCTCTGGGCCCGCTCCTCCCAGCACCTCATCCACCAGTCCCGTGTCCAGTATTCCCACCAGCAGATCACTCGTTCTGAATCCCTTGGCATCTCCTGTCCAGCTGCCTTCTTCTGCTCCAGCTCCTTCCAGTGTTCCGTCACACCTTCCTGCTCAGCAAGCCAAGGACTTCAGCCCGGAGGAGACTTCCCAAGGTGCAGGGTCGGGTGAGCAGTGCCCTGTGCCGGCAGCCCAGTCGGGACCTGTTGTTTCCCCTCTGCTCACGAGCAGCCCGGGATCTGGGAACAGACGCAGTCCTGTTTCATCCAGCAAGGGAAAGGGAAAAGTAGACAAGATCGGCCAACTCCTGCTGACTAAAGCGTGCAAGAAGGTCACTGGCTCCCTGGAGAAAGGGGAAGAGCAGTATGCTTTGGATGGAGAAACAGAAGGTCAGGGACTAGAAACGTCGGTCCCAAATAGTTTGGGAGCAGAGCAACCACCAGCAGAACTCGATAACAAAAGCGGGACACCTCCAGCACCCAGTCTTACAAAACAGAGCACTTCTGCGCCCGGCAGCTCGAGCCTCAGCCCCGCGGCGGCCGCTCCCTCCTGCGCGTCCCCGGGCGCGCCCCCGAGCGCTCCCGCCCCCGGCGCGCTCCCGGCNAGAAGCCCGCAGCACCCCCGGAGCTGCTGCAGAGCGCAGGTGAGTGCGGGGCTGCGCGGGGCACGGGGGGAACGAGCTGGCTTCGGGACATCCCGGGGGCTGCTCTCCGTGAACGCCGTACAACGTAGGCTCTGCGGCCAAGGCTGACGGCTGCTTTCTTGTTTCTGACAGCTGAGTGATACACAGGCTTGTATTCACCAAGATTCGAGTTCCGGATGTTTTATTTCGCTTTCCATTTACTGCTTCAGTGGGGTATTTGTCATGAACATATGATTCAGTAACTTCGTGTAACTGTTGGAAGCGAGGAGGAAAAACACTTGTATCAGTAATGACAAATACTTAGGGTGCCTTTTATACTGGTAGATACACTGGTATTCTGCTTTGGTCTTGCCACAGACTTTTGATTTTGTAAATTATTTCAATTTATTGACTTAATTATGATATTTTGAATTAATCCTAATAATACTATTTCCCTCTCCGAATAACCTTCATCCTCTAGGGAAATTGCTGAATAACCTCCGGAACAGAAGAAAAAAACAACCCACACCAAAACCCTTTTTGTCTAGGAAGAAACTTAAATGCTCATTTCAGAGAAATTAATGAAAAAGTTAGCTGCATTCCATTTGAAAACATAAAATACCTTTACACCTGAGCTTTACTGTTTTAATTTGAGCATCTGACGGATTTTCTATATGACATTGATGCTATTTCTTGATGCCATTTTTAATTTATTGAATCTGGTGTGGATATAAACCTATCACTCTTGAAGTGAGTTGACTGAGTGTTGTGCTTTAGAACATGAATTAGACACAGAAGATAAAATCACAGATGATAACATCCACAGAAGGCAGGGGCACTGAAAATTTCAGCCTCAGTGTGACTTTCCCCATGGCTGCTGGATGTCGTAGCTGTATGCCACTGGAAGATGGAAATGCTTCCTTGGAGCTTCATGGAACGAATTCTGGCTTTCTAGCAGAAAAATGGAAGTGATAGTCTTTATTTAAGCAGGAACATTAAACCTTTTGTCTTCCTGTTCTCTGTAAGTTCACTATCACATAGAAGACTAGAAAGCATTAGCCCAACAAAAATTATTTTTCCATCTGATTTTTTTACTTGTCAACCTGAGAAAGGTTAAGTCATCATCTTATTGCCAAAGGCCTTCAAGGGCAACTCTGGAGCACATTGTGCACTTTAATTGAAGGAGTGAGGGCACTGATTTGTTAGGAATATACTATTTTCTCCCAGAACCTCTGTTGAAATGAACATTAAAGTAAAGGAGACTAAACTATTGAAATTTTAGGACTCCTTTAATGTCTCAGTCTGCTGGAAAACTGTTACTTTTAAAAATGTGGTTTATGATACTTCATTTCATCACTCATTCTAGTTTGAGAAAACTTGCTTGGGATAGTTTTGCCAAAGTTTGTTTTAAAAAGGGGGAGGTGTGTGGCGGGAGGGAAGTGGAGGGTAGATTAAAACTATTGCATCTGTAAATGCCAAAATGCAGTCAGCTGGGAGAGAGAGCATTTTGTACCAGCCTGATCACACCACAGGAACTCCTTTGACTCCCTTTGACAATAATGCTTTTTCCCTCCACTTTTATTCTAGCATCCTCTCAACATTTAACACAGAAAAAAAGTTCAGTTGCAACATCAGAAAGTACTGTTCAAAGAACAGGTAAATCTTCCTTTGGAAAAGCAGAATAGAGGTGAACTAAACCCTATACGTTTGGAACTGAAAATGCATTTATTTGAATGCATATTCAGGGGTCACTAACACGCTGGGTGTTTGGGGGGTTGGGTGGGGCTTTTTATTATTATTTGTGCTTTTGGGATTGCTTTCTTTGCTAGTTACATTGTGCTTTGGAAGACTCCAAAGACTTGTGGGAGATTCAGGATGGGGTCAAGTAAAAAAATGAAAAAATCACCGAGGAAGGTTTTAGACGTTCAGTGATAAACTGGAGGGACTGGATTTGTAACGACTGTGTTTGAATTTTGAAGTTCTAATCAGAACTAGTAAGAAGGGTCTTTCATTGTACCCTTCTGAATATAAAAATATGTTCATGCCATGCTGGGAAATGTGTTTTAGAGTTTCATCCTTTTTTTTTTTCTGTTCAACTTTTAATGCCCCTTCAGCAGTGTTTCAGGAGGGAGCCCTGATGACTTTGTGGTGTTGCCATCTCTTATCATGGTGTTTCACCATCAGTTCTGAGGTGTTTTTAAAAAGTAATTCCCTGGCTGAGTAGGGAAAACGGATAGATGTGGGCTTACTTATGAGAAGTGCCACTCTCCATCCACTTGCCACCTCTAATCTGATTAGAAATAGAGTTTTCAGAAAGTAAAAACTGTACTAAATTGTTTTCTTTGAATTTCCACTAAGACAAAGTGGTCATACCCCCTTGTTTTTTCCCATCCGACTCATTGCCCTGTGCTGCTGTGACTGTACTGGGGAGTTCCTGCTGGGGGAAGCACTGATTCTATCAATTTTTTGCTGTTGGATAATCTCCCTGTTTAAATTTTGGGTGGGAAGGAAGGTAATTCTTTCCTTATGTTGCTTGGTCTGTTCTTCCTTTGTTCCCAAGACGCCTGTTTTTCTCAGATGGTGCTACATCCATTTACACTGAAGAGGCTGATGTTCCAACACTGCAAATTCATCCTAGGAAGACAGACATTACCCATTTTCTTACCTTTTTTATGCCTCTGTTCACTGTGCACACTCTAGCAAACTTCGGGTGCTACATTGCTGTCAAAGGCAAAGCCCCAGTTTGTGCCCCACTGGCCCCAGGTTTGATGGGGGAATTGAGCTGGATCTCACTGTGGGCAGTGAGACAAAGCACAGGGAGTTCGTCCATGACCTTGGCAATCCCTAAATCTCTGGCAGCTCCTCATGAGAGCGGCTGTGTTTAGGTGTAGGTCTTCCCTCTCAGCAAAGGATACGGTGGATATGGAGAGAACTAAAAGACAGATGGTAAAAAGACCTCACATTTTATATGCTGAAAAGGAGAGGTGTTTACTGAGGTGAAGACTCCAAAGGAAACCTGACCTGTATGTATAAAATCACTGAGAGAGAGAGAAAACAGGTCAGACTTCTCTTTGCATCATCTCCCCTGAGATGTTTTCCAATCCTGTACAAGTGCAATTGGGCTGCAAAAATTTGTCATTAGAAGATATTGCTGTGAGAGGCAGTTTGGTTAAGGCAAATTTTTACATGCACAATAGAGCCAGATGGGTACTTTTAAGGTTTAAAAACTAGTAAAACCCAGAAGGTTTAGTAGAAATAAGCTGTCTAAAATGGAAGTTTATAAAGGGAGAAGAGTGTAGCCCTTGTCAGGGAGTTTCTCTACAGTTTTCTTCTGCAGGGCTTTAATTTTTCCCTGTCTTAGCTGACTGCAGTGTCCTGAAGGCTGTAATCAGACTGAGCACTTGGCCAGTGTGGTATTTGGTATTTTGGCTTGCTTTGCTTTGAGAGAAGCTTATTGTTGAGATCTAATATGTGATAGAAAAATATGAGCTAGTCATGCCTTGTCAGCAGGTATGTACTTACTTCTACAGCAGACTTTAAAATTATCTTTTTCTTTTGTAGAACTTGAGACAAATGCTGCAGTAGTTGCTGGTCAAAGGTAAGGAGATAGTTTGTAGATTCAGAGTAGATATAGCTTTCGTGGGAGAAGTCCCTTTCTCTTTGCTTCAATTGCTCAACCTCTGCTACTGCTTTTCATTTTCTTGGCCACACTCTTTCTTTCCTGCTAAGAAATCAGGCCAGTTGAATGTTCCAGACCATTGCTGAAATGCAATGAATGTAAGGTAACTTCTTCCTTAGTCTGTGCTTTGGGCAATGTTTCCTCTCATCCTTTCAGGCCTGGATGTTACATGTCCTGGAAGGGTCTTGATGGTTGCACGACAAATCAAAACTAACCCCCCAAAGCCTGCAGCTTAGCTGTCATGTGAATTTTTGTTTTCTGAAGGAAGTCTTTCAAAGTTTGTTTTTCTGCCTTGAGGATTGTTTTCAACAGTTTTCCTCTATTTGCTTGTTAACACTCTGCCAAAACTTAATAGGAAAGTCAGGTAGAAACTTCACATTGTCCTGGTTAAGACATTCGGGAATTAAAAGATAGTATTTCAAATGGTTGTGTTCTGTCAGAAGAAAATAGAGTTTCCAAGATCTACTTGGAAGATTCTAAACACCCCAGGCTCTCCCTCAGTTGGCAGTGAGAGCCCCCAGGGAGGTTTTTGGCTGATGGTGCTGGCACAGCCGGCCAGGTTTTGGACACTGCCCTCATGGGTGGAATGACCCCTAGGCCAGGGCAAGATGGGCAGCCCCTCGTTGGGTTCCTCAGGAGATGAGGCAGTGCCTTCCTTCATAAGGGAGGGAATGCAGTACATTTCCTCAGATCAGGAATGGCTCTGAATGGAATATTTAACCATAGTTACCTTCATTTGGATTGGCATCTTTCAAAGACAAGATGAAATTTCACAGTGAGTTTTCTTCAGGGCAGAATTTATCTGCAAAGCTGAAGGTGGCACATTGGCAGCTGAGTGGATTCTCCAAATGAAGTGTCCTTGTGTGACCATCTCCAAACTCACCCAGCACATCAAATTACCACAAGGGCATTCTCAGGGTTTTTCTGATTGATGCTTTTCTGAGCAAGACTGGGAAAGAAGGAAAGTTTGCAGGCAAACTGGGTCTAGTGATGGCTGATACAGTGGGCAGCTTTGGGCTCCTGCAGTTGAACCACACAGGACAAACCTTGATAGAATCACAGATGGTTTGGGTGGGAAGGGACCTTATAACTGACCTCAGTCCACCTCCTGCCATGGGCAGGATGCCTTCCACTGTCCCAGGTTGCTCCAAGCCCAGTCCAGTCCGGCCTTAGACACATCCAGGGATGAGGCAGCCACAGCTTTTCTGGGCACCCTGTGTCAATTTCTCCCCAAGATCTAATCTAAACCTACTCTCAGTTTAAAGCCATTAAAAACCTTTAAAGCCTTGCAACCCATAAAGCACTAGAAATATTTTCTCTTGGAGTAACTTGGTTTCCTCCTATAAAAGGAGGGAAGTGATGTGCTGGTTCTTATGAGACAATCCCAGCTCTGGATTTAGTCACTAGAACCTGTAAAAATTACCTGTACTAACTGAACTTCGGGTGCTGATGCCTGTTTGCTTCCCTCCGGGGATCCTCTGAGGTAGGTGACTGCTGGTTCAGCTGCCCCAGTTCCATAGGAGAAGACCTATGTTTGAGACCTGTTTGGGGGATCCAGTTTATAGACTGCCCATAATACTGCCTTATGGGGATTTCAGTATTTATTTTGTATCTGAGATAATCTACAATCCATAGTCTCCTCCGCTGTGTGTCCTTCCTTGAGAACGTTTGTCTCTCCTTCCATTGAGAAACTGTTTTATTCCAGGTTTCTGTTACTTAAGCCTGAAGTTGGTGTGCTTTGAGTCCTTCCCCTCAAAGCAGGACTTGTCTGAAGGGTAACACTGCAGTGGGACCTCCGTCACACACAGGTCCCCCTGCGCTGGGTGTTCAGTCTGATTCAGGCAGCCTTTCTTGAAACCCTGCAAGTGGCACCCAAAGGGCCTGAAATGAGCTTTCTTCTTTTCCATTACCAGCAGAATAACTTATTTAGTTAATTACTTACCTTTGAATTCCCAGGAGAGAAGTTTAGTTTAAACTTCTGAAACTGCTTAGTCACTAGAAATTGTCTGGCAATAATGCATTAAGGAGGAAACACCCAAAGCGCAGGATGACTTTACAGGGCTAAGAGAGATAAAATAAAAGAGGAATTTAATTACAAAATGTAGCACTCAGTGGCAAGAAACAGATTTCCACAGTACCTAAAATTATTATTTTATAGCAGAAAAAGCTTTCTATTCCAAAAAAATAAAAGGATTTTGCCTTCAAGCTTTAAAACTTGAAGAAAGTTTCAAAGAAACCGTTTTTTTAATATGTGAAGAAATCACTTGGATCAATGGAGTAAGTCTTTTTAGCAAACCCAAAAGCTGGCATACTCCCTGAAGAGTTCTTAATTCCTCCTGATGTTCATCTGCAATTTCAACTCTGTTCCCCCATACTGCAGCAGTCTCTAATGTAACCTGTTTGCTTTTCCTAGACCTCAGTAATGGTGGCACCTGTGGAAAACAGAGCAGACAATTTATAATGCATCTAATTTCTTGGTCTTCTAATGTTGAAAATATTCTCTTTGAGGACTTCTCAATTCTGTATCCTCTGATAATTTTTGATAGAAATGGACTATACTCTGGCTTACTCAGGTCATTCTTCATCTGATAGAACTTCTGGTATCTCTAGCGTTTCATATCTTCAATGCTAATAGTCCGGAACTGGTACCCGTGTCGGGCCATCCTCCAGCTTGTCTGACTTGCATAGAAAAACGTAATTCTTCTCACACTTCATCAGAAATATTTTGTCCCACTTTATTAGTAATGAGACAAAAGAGAATTGTGAAAAGTCTAAAACTCCAAGTAGAAGAAATTCAAGAACAGAGGATTCTGCCGCTTCACAGGAAACTGTAGAGAACGGGCAGCGCAAGAGATCCTCGCGACCCGCGTCCGCGTCCGGCACGGCAAAAGGTAACATGCACAGCCACCCTTCCTGGGGAGAGGGCAGCTCCTAGCCTGCTTCCCCAGGTATTTGCCCCGGCAGTAGCTGCCTCGTAACGCTGGTTTGCAGCTTGTACACCTTGGGTGCTTTATCTGTAGTTTCAAGGATTTAGCCACAGGTTGGTGTTGAAGCGTTTCCCGACATCTGCGCTGGCAGTAAACCCTGTATGAATTCCTCTTTGGTACATCTGAGGAACTCGTTTTCTGCAGCACTCGCCACCGTAGTGTTCAGCACCTTGCCTAGTTGAATTCCCTTGGTGGAAATGTGTTGTTGTTGGAAGGACTGTACTCAGATCAAAAAGTGACATTTTCCTTTTCCTGAAGCCCGAAAGACACAAGACTTAAGTCTTCCCAAGCGCACGGTCAGCTCTTGCCAAGTCAAATGCCATGGTTCAGGCATGCTCCAGAGGCTGCTGGGGTGGCAGCCGGGAGCATCAGGGAGTGCTGTGGGCTAGCACAGAGCCCAGCTCTGCTTCCCAACAACATCTGAACTCCTGAAGTTATTAACCCATGGCATTAGCAGGTGCTGACGTACCTTACTCCTTCCCAGGTTACAGTCTTTAACAATTATGCAGCATTTGTGTGATATGCACGGCCCAGTGCCAGGCTGAAGCTAATTCTGTCAGCTTCTTGTGTTTAAGGGTCAGAAAAATGCTGATGGAAGAGAGTAGAGAGAGACCGTCAAGAGGCAACATTCGACCACTATTTTAAAGATAATATACAGAACAAAGAGGTATAAATATAAAATGATTATAAAAGGAAGTCAAGTTGAATTCAGCCACCATTTCCATACTGGAGGTACTAAAGTGTGATGGTAAGAATATTGTGTTTCCAGAGTTTCAGAGAAGCATTCCAGCTTTACGTCATTGTGCAATGACTCCCAAAGATTACACAGGGGACCTATATGTTCTGCACTTTTGTGACTGCTGAATTTAATTACATTTACTTCTTGTGGCAGGACTGTGCAGAAGAATCTGAGTTTGTATTGTAAAAATAAATTCTCTTTCATGATTGTGAAAAAAAGTTTGAAAAATGTAAAGCCAGTGTAAAATCCCTGCCTGCGTTTGGGGGGATCTGGAGCTGCCCCACACGCTGTACTGGGTAAACCTAAAGATGACAACCAGTGACACGTCAAGTTCTGAACATGTGGAAACGGAAAAGTGCATCAAATTTAAGTAATACCAATAATACTCTCACAGGGGTTCGTGCTGACTGTGTAATTCATTTACCTCTGTAAATAAAACCCTTGTTTTTAAATCTTGCACCTGAAGCTGCCGCAGTGTCCAAGGGCTTTGCTGGACACTTGAGTGCATTTCCCCGGGGACACCTGGCTGTGCTGCCTTACCTGCAGGCACACAGCTGCTCCCCGTGTGTGGAGAATGAGCCAAACCAGGTGCTCTGTGGCAGAGGACAGGCTGCACGTTAGTGAGGTGGCTGCAGGAGCGTCACCTGGTTTGCCACCTGTGCCCGCTCTGTTGTACACTTTCGTTAGTGAATCAAGCTTAATTATTCTGGTTTGGTTGCTCCTGTCCTCATTATGTTATCTGTGTCCTGAGAAACCTCCTAACCCGTGGTAAAAGGAATGTGGGGCTGGGAGGAGTTATGTCTTGAGATAGAGTCTGTTTAAAGTCATTATTAGGAAAAAATTCAGCAGGGAGAGAGAAGCAGCCTTTGACCAGCTGGAGTAGGAACTCGGTTGCTAAGCCTCAGGAAGGAGGAGGCAGAAGGGTCACTGTGAGAGAAGAGAAGAGCACACACGGAGGGCCAGCCCTGTCCACGCGTGCCCGGCGCGCTCCGGGGTGCAGGGTTTGGGGAGGGGCTGGCGATGCTCCCGAGGGACTGAGCCGGGGACTGAGCGCTGCTGACCCACTCCTCCTCCCAAACAGCAGCAATAAGGGTGGCAACAGCTGGTGCTGAAGCTACTTCAAAGTCAGCCCTGCTGCTTGGAGGGGCTCCAGGCTGGAGTCGAGTCTGTGGAGCTGTTTCGCTTCTCAGAATTGGTACTGTACTGGTGTTTTCCCTTTTTGGAGTACTTTTCCAGCAAGGGCTGCTTTTAGCATTTACTGTAGCTTTGAGTTTGTTAAATTTTGAAATGCTGATTGTTTTTTCTAATTCCACATGTAACAGCCGTGGAGTTGTACTGCTGCTGTTCTAATTTTAGATGGGCTTGGAAATTTTTTTCCCTTTTGACTCTTAAAATACACACAGCTGCAATAGTTTTTGGAAAACATTATGAAGAGCCAAAGAGACATTGCCAACGTTTAAAATCACATTTTTAGAAAGATCTAAAGATGCAAATGCCCTTGGTCCTTACTCTTTTTTTGTTTTGAAATGGAAACTTAGTGCCTTGGTAAGTGCACTGGACATGTCATCTGCTGTCGCTGTGGCCCTGCAGGTGTTAATATTTGTGTCTTTCTGCATCAGCTGTGTTCCTGTGACTCAGTGTACACTGCAGAGACTTCTTTTCTAACGGCTTTCTAAGAACTCGGACAACTGGGTTGTTAACTGGCGTGGCAGGCTCCAGAACACCTCTCCCAGTGTTGTGTGGCACCATCCCCGTGGCACCCGGGGCTGTGCTTCCTCCTGGGATACGGCTCCCCTGTGGCACGCGGGGGACTGGACTTAGGGGACAGTTAAAAATATTTGGCTCTTGTTCTAAAGGCTGTTAGGGCCCCGCCGGTGCCCGCAGAGCGGCTCGGGGCCCCGCGCGTGTCCGGCCGGCGGCCCCGGGCTCTCACAGCTGCTGCAGAGTCGGGCCCGGTGCTGGGGAAATCCTGCTCCCCAGACGGCTCCACTCTGGCGTGAGTTTGGAAAAATGACAGGGCAATCTGTGCCCCTCTGGGGAATGGCTTACCGACTCCGTATCCATGCTTTTTTTCTTCTCTTGATTTCAGAAACGAGTGCCAGTGCAATGCAGTCAAAAAGAAGAAAATCCAAGTAAATTACTGCATGGAAACATGAGACTTGTAAATGAGTGTGAATTTACCAATAGCAATTTTGAGCTGTGATTTTTCTTTTTTAAATAAAATTCTGTACAGTAAGTCATTTTAATATTATACTGTTCCCAATAAATGATTTTTTTTTTCTAAAAAACAGATAAATAGATATAAAAACTGGCTTCTTCTAAAACCCCCTGGATTTGCAAAGTGAAGTCCAGGGTTAGCACATTAGGGTAATGTGTTTGTATGAAATGGAAGGGGAGGGGAAGACAATTGTAAATTTATTTGTTTCCATTTTTCATAAACAATTTAGAATACAGGGTTGTCATTTTTAGGTATTAAAATAATGTAATGTGCTGTTGTTTAAGTACTGTATGTGAATAGCAGTCAGAGGGTTTATAAACAAACCCCATGTTGTTTGGAAATGTAAATAATTTTATTATATAGTAGATCTGATGTATTTGCTGTAGAAATGGACCAGTGAAACAAAAAATAAATTTAAGGGTTTGTATAATGTGGAATCTCTCATGCTCTAAATAAATGTTATTGTCCTATAAATTGGGTTGAATTATTATTAGCAGCAACAGCAGCATCATTCCAAACAGAAGGATTGGAGGGATTATTTAGAGCTCCAGGCCTGCAAGCTCCTTATATGTAGCTTTAGCAAGGAATTTGTTTAACCACAAACAAATTAACCGATGCAGCTGCTCTGCAAAGCGAGGGAAGCCAGGAAGGGCACCCTGCTGCCCCCGGGGCTGCGCAGGGAGCAGAGGAGCCCCAGCAGCCGGGCTCCCCGCAAAGGGCTGCTCAGCAGGAAACAGGCAGGGAAAAGGCCCAATTCCATGGAGAAAAGGCTTGTGCCAGGCAGCAGCCTGGCATCCTTTACCAGGATAACCCTGCTGCCATCGGCGCCGGCGGGGTGGGATGTGCTGCCACGGAAAGTAGGTCAGGCTCGGTGCTCCCAGGAGCTGCTGGGGAGAGCCCGGAGCCTGAGCTCTGTGCACACACTTCCACCTCTTCTCTTTCTTGCTGAATTTTGAAAATGTGTATCTCAAAATGCTGATTAAATAGAAATTGTTATTAAATATAAGTTGTCAGCTTTTATAATCACAGAAATTACCTATTTGTGCACAAGGTTAAGAGGCACTGAGCGAGGCCGATGTCACAGAATCATTGGGGTTGGAAAAGGCCTTTAAAACCATCAAGTCCATCTGTTCCCCAGCACTGCCAAGGTCACCACTAACCCATGTCCCCAAGTGCAGCATCCGCACTCTTTAAAAATCCCTCTGGGGGTGGGGACTCCACTGTTGCCCTGGGCAGGCTGTGCCAGGACTCGACGACCCCTTCCACGAAGAAATTTTCCCCACTATCCAACCTGAACCTCCCCTGGTGCAACTTGAGGCCATTTCCTGTCATCCTGTCCCTTGTTTCTTGGGAGAAGAGCTCCACCCCACCCAGCTCCACCCTCCTGTCAGGGAGTTACGGAGAGTGAATGTCCCCCCCTGAGTCTCCTTTTCTCCAGGCTGAGCCCCCCCAGCTCTCTCAGCTGCTCCTGGTGCTCCAGCCCCTTCCCCAGCCCTGTTCCCTTCCCTGGACACGCTCCAGCCCCTCAATGTCTTTCTTGCCATCAGGGGCCCAAAACTGACACCAAGACTGGAGGTGCCTCAGCAGTGCCCAGCACAGGGGACAGTCATTGCCCTGGTCCTGCTGTCACACCATGGCTGGTACAGGCCAGGTGCCCTTGGCCTCTTGCCCTCCTGGGCACACCAGGCTCTTGTTCAGCTGCTGTCACCAACACTCCTGAGGCCTTTCCCACCAGGCAGCTTTCCAGGCACTCTTCAGTGTCTCCATTCTCCCTGCCAGAGTGTGGCTGCTCCGTGTCCCTGCACGGGCACAGTTGATGTGGGTACGGGAGCACTGCCCCAGCAGCCCCTCTTTGCTGGGCCCCTGCTCTCCTCTGGGGCTCATCCTGCTTCGTGCTTGGCCTCACTGCTCCTGCTGCTGCTCAGGGGGGGTGGGAAGTTTCGGAGAATGAGGACAAAGTCCACTAAACTGGAAGGTCTTCACAGAAAAGGTCCACATACCAATAAACCAGGGGAAGAGAGGGGATGTGCTTCAGTTTGTGGGAAATACCACACTGTGGGGAGCAGACAAGCTTGAGGAGGGTCACCATTTACAGGGACATGGACCTTGGGAAAGGAGAACTGCAGGATCCTACCCCTGGGAAGGAGCCTTGGAAGGAGCAAAGGGTTCTTGAACTGGTCCCCTGAGCAGTACTGGACTGGGGAGCAGCTCTGCAGTCAGAGCCCTGGAGGAGAGCTGAGCCAGGCTGTGGGCAGGGAGGGCAGCCCACGGGGAGGGAAGTGATTGCTTCCCTTGGCATTTGGGGATCTGGAATGTTATCACCTGGTTTCCACTGCCCACCCACCCACAAGATGTTGATAATGTAGAGGAGACACAAGAGAGGGCCACCAGGATGGCCTGGGGCTGGAACACCTGGCCAAAAGGAGATATTGAGGGAGATGGGCTTCATCACCCTTTCATGCTCTGGAGAAGATGGAGCCAGGCTTTTATAAAGATGCGAGCTGGGAGAACGGGACACCACGAGGATAAATGGAAAGAGAGGAGGTTCTGACTGAACAGAAGAAAATATTCCCCCTGGGATGCAGTGGCAGGATCTCTCTCTTTGGAGAATTTCAAGCATTGGCTGAACAAAGCCCTGTACAACGTGGTCTGAATTCAGTATTTACCCTGCTGTGGGCAGGGTGTTGCACCGGACCTCCTGAGCTCCATCCATCCCAGATAACCCTAGGCTTTGTCTCCAGCTGCCAAATTTGGTTTTCCCATGAGAAGGTTTATCAAAGCTATGAAAGCTTGCTCCCAGCTACTTTTTTCATTCCTGATATCTAATCTAACATTTCTTTGAAGCGCTTTTCCCAGCAGCTGGGGGGTCATGGGTGTCTCCTTGGCTTGGCTCTGCTTGAGGAGCTGGCACAGCCACTGGGCTGGGCAAGCCCCATCCCACCCCTGCCCAAAGCTGCTCATGGCTGTGTCTCCTCTCATCTTGGGTATCTCCAAGGATGAAGACTCCTCAACCTCTCAACCTGGTCCTATGGCGAACCACCCTTGCAGTGAAAAAGCATTTCCTATGTTTAAGTGAAATTTCTTTTTTTTTACTTCAATTTGTGGCTCTCACCCTGCCCCTGCACTGAGAATGTTCCAGTTCTGTTTTCTGTACTCCCCCCATCAGGAATCCGCACACAGGGAGGGATCTCCCTGAGCCTCCTCCAGGCTGGGCAGCCCCAGCTCTCAGCCTCTCCTCATCTCCAAGCCCTTAATCACCTTGAAGGCATCTCTGCCTCTCGTGGGTGCTGAGAACATCTCACACTGTGCTTACAGAAACAGCTGATGCTGCAGAGATTGGCTGCTCTGGGATTTTCTCAGGGCAATCGACATCTGCTTTAGCTCTGTCATCATCTGCTGAGTTGTAGGGTTTGGTAACGGGGAGGGGAAAAAATCCCCTCCAACCCCTCAGCCTGTGCCATCCCCTCTCCTGCGTGTCCTTGTCTTCAAAGGGGACGTTTTTCTGTTACTTGTCTCTCACACCACTGACTTTTAGAAGCTTTTTTAAAAAACCAAAGTATTTTGCAGACAGATTTACTTGCAGGCTTTAGAGGACTACACATAAAATAGATTTTAAATATATATTTTTTTATTTCTCGTGATTTTTCTTTATATTAGATTTTTTTTTCAGTCAAGAGACAGCATTACAACCTAACAACCAAAACCAGGTTACACACACACAGGCACGCTACACAATGTATCCCAGGCAGTCGTGTCCTTCAGTCTGTCAACACACACGGCAAATGTTTACACAATGTCCTACGAGGAGGAGACGCCCTTTCCCTACGAACCCTGCTTACACCAACTGAACACGTAATACACAAAAAGGACGGATTCTGTTAGCTTCGAGTTTCAGACGAGGTCTCAGTCCTACAGCATAGCTGATGTTGAAAACGTGGGGCTGGTTTTTCCCTCTTCTCCGAGACCCCCGAGTGGCAGCTGTGCCCCGTGGAGGGCGTCCAGCAGAGCCCAGAGCGGGAGCTGCTCTGCCCCGGGCTGCCCGCGGGCGCAGGGCAGGAGGGCACGGGAACCTTTTCCGGTGCATTTTGGGGAAGGCTTAAGGCATCCTTTTCCAACCGTGGAACAGGCCATCTGTCCTGGTGCTCCTCTGTCCTCCTGCTCCTGCTCCTGCTCCTGCTCCTGCTCCTGCTCCTGCTCCTGCTCCTGCTCCAAACGTGGCTCGGTGAGCAACTGGGGGTCAGACTGAGCTTTCCAAAGCTGCCTAAGAGATTTAGTATATCCAAAATGCTAAATGCTTTTTAGCAAAAAAAAAAAAAAAAAAGTAATCTAAATGCTTTTTGGGGCATTCATTCTGTTGGGCTTCTCTGAAAAACCCCACAGTGACTTTGAAAACAACACAGAAACACAGAAATATCGAAAACTGACTCCCTGGTCACCTCTTGCATAGGACTTGTAACTGCAGTTCAGTGATTTATTCAAGTTCTGTAATTGTGTTAAAAAAAGATGCCAAACCATGAAGAAGGGTGAAGGCACATGTACAGTCAGTCCAGCAGGAGGGAGGGTAATGCGTGGGCATGAGTTTTACAAGCAGATACCGGGGGTGGACACACACGGATAGAATATTGCAGTGCTCGGTGGCTCTGTACAAGTACAGTTCTGACACAAGAGGAAATTTCACTGGTTTACTGCTACGCCTTGTGCTGCTCCCTCGTTCCCAGACTTCCTGAAGCATAAAGCTGAGGATAAGGTTTCAGTGAGACTTGGGCACAGCTGCTCATGGCTGCCCCAGCAAGGATACATGAGGTGAATGCAAAAGAGCAGAGGAACTTTGGGCTCTCCTGTGCAGCCCATTTTTAAGCTACACTTAGAATTTACTGCACTGTTTTCCCCTCCATTTGCAGAGAATAAAATCTTCCCCATGTAATGAAATAGGATCAGAGTGGAAGGCAGAAGGATTTTCAGGTTTAGCTGCAACAGAGTCAAAGCTTTGCAGCTCTTTGTGTGCTCTGGAGCATGGGGCAGCATCCCTGTATAAAATATGGGGTTGGAAAAGCAACCCCCTTGCCAGCCCAGGAGGTGTCAGCTCAGAATGAGACAGGGGACACACCGGGGTGTGAACAGAAGAACTGAAAAGATGATCCCACGTAAGAGCCACCTTTGCTATTAAATGGAGCTGCTCATCCTTGTCATCCTCACTGCTCTATGGGGAGAGTTACGGGTTCAGTTAATGACGAACGTTTCAAGAAGCAAAAAGGCTGATGGAGATGCATCGATGGACAGGGAGACCTCCTGCCCAACCATGTCCGGCTGTCCAGAGCCCACGGCTGGGGAGTGCTCTGGGATCCTGGAGACGAGCGAGGAGAAGGTGGCATCTCCAATAGGTTTGAGGACACCTCTCAGCAAAGAAGGGATTCTTCAGGCAGGCAGAGCCTTTCCCACTGCTGCATCCAGCTCCTACAGCCACATTCAGGCTGCCCACTGTGGCAGCCACTCCAGTGATGGGAATGGGACGAGGACGGAGCCCATGAGGAAGACAGGAGATTACTGACTTGCATGGAGCAGATCTGAGAGACGGAAAGCTCCAGCTTGAAGAAGACAAGCCCTGAGGGGATCAGCCCCTTTTAAGGCCCGTTCCTGTCCCTGGTGGGTCTGCCCGTGGCAGTCCCCTAGGACGGAGGGGGTGTCAGTGCCATGGGTGTCCCTCCTCAGGCTCCAGTCCCTGCCAGCAGCTGTGCTGAGGTCACCACAGTCCAGTGGTGGAGAAGGGCTTGAGGGGAAGCTCTGAGGACCGGGGGGGATGCTGGGGTGCTGGTGCATCCCTCCTGCTGCCAGCAGCTATTTCTGAGTGCATGCAGCAAAGGAGGAGCAGCAAACTGGAGACACATCAGAGTCACCTGTGGGAGTGGTGGCAGCTGACAGTCCCCGTGGCACCAGCTGGACATGGATGGCCTCTTGTTTTAACCCAGACACTCAGGGAAGACTCGAGGACTGCTGCCAGCCATTCCCAGGGCAGTGGGGCTCAGTGCTGCCTTCTGAGAGATGCTGAGAACCATTTCTCTTGACTTGAGGTGACTTATGTCTTCTTACTGTTTCCTAATTATTAGATGTTTGATCTTTGGGGACTCACTTGTTTTTCAATAAATTCACATGAAGTTTAATTTCCCCTCTATGCAGGGCAATGGAATTGATACTGATCCAGAGGGGCAACTGCAAAGCTGTGGGACTCAAGCCTAAAACCTCACTGGAGTATTTTTTCATCTTTTTTTCCCTTACTCATGTGGTAAGACATCTAAGTGGGCATTTTGCTCCCCAGCATGGCTGGATAGAAGAGGAAGAAGTATCAGTATGATGTAAATGTAAAACTATTGATTAGAAACATGCCTGAAGAGAGAAGATTCCCACAGCAGTGATCTTTGGGATGAGCCATGCATTTATGTTACCCACAGTGAGAAGGAAACACAGACTCCCATGGAAAGAATCGTTTTCCTTCCAGAATTGTTTTGCTTCCTTTTGCAGCAGAGTTTCTTAGAAAGCGCATTTGTGAGTGCAAGTTTCAGAGCAACAGGTGAGGAGGACTTTTGCCCCTACTCCCTCGGCAGCCCTCCTGCCTTGCAGTGCCAAGCAAGAGCCAGAATTCGGTGCGAGAACTTTGTTGTGGCTGTCAGTGAGGGGTCCTGAGTGTGCCACAGCCTCGCCCAGTGCAGCAAGCACAGCCCTGGGGGCCTGGGGGGGCGGGGGGCCCTGGGGCATCCCAAGAGGTGGCACTTCCCCAGCAGGGCTGTCCCTCCTGGTCCCGTCACACTCTGGGGGCTCATCCCTCGCGCTGGGCCGGGGCAGCCAGAGCAGAACCGGGCAGTCAGATGCAAATCTTGCCTGGAGAAGATCCCTGCACCATGGGGCTTCAGTGGTGGAAAGATCCTTCCCTCCATAAGGGGTCTCACAAGCTCCAGCCGTCACTGAGGGCACTGCCCCAGCCCGTCCCAGTGCCCTGCTGCCCCCGAGCCCACGATTCCAGTACGGGGCTGGGAAGCTGCTGCTGGGGCTGGAGCCAGCTCAGGTGTCTGAGCCCAGCACTGCCACACTGCCCAGCAAAGCTGACAGGTACTGACTAGGGATTTGCCCAGGTCTCTCCCCTTTTTTATGCTTTCACTGCAAGAAATGCAAAACTTTCTTTCAGTTGCCTGCAGAACCATTTCTCCAGGTGATCATTCCGATGGCTTCCCCCATCCTGGCTGTCTCCTGATCCCAGTGACGGGGTGGGTCAGGCCATAACACCCAGCTCTGCTGCACTTCCCAACCCCTAGGAGGTTCAGTGCTGAAAATCCGTATCTGGTTGTTCACAAGCAAGTCTACCAAGGGACCGGCCACATTCTAGCAGCTGTAAAGGTGAATTTTCAGGGCGTGAACAAATGAAGAGGGGCTGCAGCCCAGGAATGGTCCCACCATGAATGGCCACAAATTCTTTTCCAAACAGGAGTGTCAGAGCACTCCGCAGCTCGTGTCACCACCACGTGCTGCCACAGGCCACATCCCTGCAGCATCCCAGAACCAAACCCCCCATTCTAACAGAGAAGCCTGGGAAAAAGACATTTTTTAAGACCCCAGAAGATTGGTTTGTCCCTGAGTCCATGCTGTAGTTTCCCCCATCACATGTACAGAAAAGAAAGCAAAATTCACCCCACCTGTCCCAGCAGGACCAGCCCAAGAGCTCCCTGCAAACCAGAACCTTCCCACTGGGAGCACCACACAGCGCTTCACAAATACTGGGTGCAAAAAAAAAAAAAAAAACAACAAACCCCTAAAAAATTCAACCCCACACCCCAAAACAAGCTACTGAACACCCACACTGGGCTGTGAAATAGCTACACATGCACATGGGTGCACACACAGAAGTTCTCAGTTTTTAAGCACCTTTCATTTGTTTTAAGATTCGAGGAGACAAAAAAACCTCAGTGAAAAGGGGTTTTCTTGCTCTGGCAGCACTGGGCAGGAGGCCTGTGACCAGGCCAGGCCTTGTGCTTGCTGCTGGGCAGGAGCAGAACACTGCAGGTCTTCTGCAAAGCACAGGCTGCACAGACCTTTGCCCCAGCGCAGGGAGGGTGGGTAACACCGAGGGTGACAGCCACCTTGCGAAGGGCTGGCAGCTGAGGGTCAGGTGTTGATACAAAGCAAGAGTGCGAACAACAGAGGGGGCTTGCAGGAGCTCATTTGCTGTGCACTTTGCTTTGTGCACTCTGCTGACCTGCCACAGGCTTGGGGTCTGGATTAACCTCTTCATGAAAACATTATTAATAATTTATTAATCCTTTATAAACATACTCTGGATATAAAGTGTGATAATAGTTCTGCTTCATCTCCCGTGCTGGCTGGGCACAGCGTGATGAAAGACTCTCAGACTGGCATGGAAAGAAGAAAGGAAAAGAAAACAGTTCGAATTTGCTTCTGAAAACCAGGATGGAGGAAGATCACCTGTTTGAACCGGGCACTGGGGCTGGTGCTGGTGGCAGTGCCAGGCTCAGACAAGCCCCCCCCGGAACACGGCCAAGGGCTTCTGGCTCACAGCAGATGAGCGGGGCGCACGGGAGGATTTCCATAAGGGATTTCTCCGGGGGTACCATTTCCAGCAGTCGGGCAGGCACAGGAGAGCCTGGCAGGTGAGACACAGCAGGATCTGCCTCGGGCCACTGCTCCCCCCAGCCTGTTCCTCTGGGAGCTGCCGAGGGGGCAACTGGGGTCGCAGCCAGCCTCTGATTTCTGGAGTGCTCTGGGGGTGCTGGCAGCAACTTGGATGCACAGGAGGAGAATCTGCAGCAGAGACCAAGCTGGGGGCTGGACAGTGCTCGGCTTCTCCACTTCCTGATGTGTGTTGGGGCTGGAGAGAAAATGCTTCCTCTGATGCTGCTGCCCAGTGGCCACAGAGCAGCTCAGCCAGCGGCACGCGGGGAGCAGGAGGGGAAGGCAGCACCTCATCAGACATCCGGGAGCTCGGCCCTGCCTGTTGTCACAGTGTCCCTGCCCCTGTGCCAGTGTCCCTGCACACGCCCGGCTCCCAGTCCATCCCGGGCAGCACTGCAGGGGGAAAACAAGGCATTGAGTGTGAAGCCCAGGAAGCCAAAGGATGTAAACGCTCCCCTGGAGCCAGGAGACGTCAGTCTCTTCGCCAAGAAGACACCAGATGGGACAGGCTGATCTGCAGTGTGGTCTCAGGCTTGGCGAGGGACAGAGGTTGCAGTGAGGCCCAAGGAGGGTGGGGTAATGCCGAGGGCACGGAGCTCCCCAGCTCTGTGTTTTTGGGAACGCCGAGGCAGCGCAGGGAAGGGGAAATGCTGCAGGTGAGCAGCAGCAGCCGGCTACCGTGCTCCCGGCTCCCTGGCCTGGAGCTGGGGGCTGTTGCTCCTAAGAAGGTTCATTTTGCTTTTAATCTCATTAAAAGGATTAAAAACTATCATCTGTCTGAGCTTGGGCTCACCACAATTCCTTCAGCCGAGGTCCCTGGCTGATATTAAGGGATGCAACGTGGCGAATGGAAGAACCTCTGGTGAAATCGGAATTTTCTGGAGTGTTGTGGGGATATTTCTTGTCTCAGAGGGTGGGAATCCAGGCTGTGAGCTGGTCGGGAGCGGGACTCTTTCCCAGGGCACAGGGTGCAAAACTATTTCCTAAAATGAGAGAACTGGGGGCAGATCAGCAAATTTCTGCTGGATTTGGAGATATCTCAGCTGGTGCTGGAGCCAGTGAAAAGTCTGGACCATGTTTTTCCAAAGGCAGAAGGAGTCCATCACAGAGAGAGGCGGGATTTGCATTGAAAACTAACATTGCCTAGTGATGGAATTTGGCCCTCCATGGGAAAGGATGCAATTTTTAGTGGGGAAAGAAGATGCTTCTGTTACAGCTCCTGTTACAGCAATCCTCTCACTCAGGCCTGCCCCATCTTGACCCATTGCAGTGGCTCCCAGATCCATCTTTATCCTTACTTCAGCCTCTTCCCTCTGGCCTCCTCTTCAGCATCCCTTCACCACCACCATCGACATGCTTTGGCCACCTTGAGGAAGCTGAGCAGATTCCTGCCTCTTCTTCCCTCCCGAGGACTGGCACCAGGCAGACAACGCTCCTCGGCTTAACAGGGCCTCTTCTGAGTATAAAGGTACAGAGAGAAATATATACACACACATATACAGGCGTACCCATAGGGATACAGGTGTGGCTGGGGCAGGTGACTGGCTCCAGGAGGAAGGGGCTCGCTCAGATGGGACCACCAGCCACAGTGATGCCACCCCAGGCTGGCCACCCCTCCCGGCACGGTAGCCAAGGGCTCTGGTGTGGCGCTGGGACGGTGCTTTGATTCCTGAGATTCCTTTTAAGGTTGATTTTAAAAAAAACACCGTGAGGCACCAGGAGCCGCCTGGCTGACCCGGCCACAGAGATTCCACCAGCGCTTTCAACCACAAGCCCCTTTGGGACTGGCAGTGGGGGGTTATCTTATCATGGTAAAATGTAGCTAAGAAATCAAGGAGGGAGAGGAGTATTTGCTGGTTTTACAGGGCATTTTACAGGAAGCATTATTTAGTGTCATTGATGAGATTTTCCTAAAAATCCCAAATCTTGCGGCTTCATTGCTCTTGTCACTCCCGCTCGGTGTCTCTGCGACATCCCAGCCAGGCTGTACACGGAGTCATGATGTGAGGAAAGGCACTGATGTCACAGGCTTATCAGGACAAACAGGCTTCACCGGGAACAGGTGTATTTCGGGAACAGGTGATTTCACTGGGAATGCCGATTTCCCACGTGAAGGCTGTCGAGGCTGTTGGGGAGGGGTGGCGTGGCCCTCCATGCCGGCGGCTCCAGGGGTTGTGGCCCAGACGGCATCGAGGGCGAGGGGCGCGGTGAGGGCGACAGGAGGAAGATGAGGAGTGCGGGCGAGGCGTGCGGGAGCGGGGAGCGGAGTGAAGCCGCCGCCGAGTCCCCGGTGTCCGTGAGGGCCGCACTCCCGGGGCCGGGGCCGGGGACAGCCCCGGGCGGGGCAGCGAGGTCAGTAGTTGCAGTGGCGCTGGCAGGGCTGGTGGACGAAGGCCCCGGGGAGCTGCTTGGCGCGGCGGGGCGGGCGCTGCCGAGCCCGGTTCTGCCGCTGCAGCGCCTTCTGGCCCAGGCGGTGCCGCTCCGCCAGCTGCTTGGCCCGCTGCAGCCGCTGCGCCTGCCCCACCTTGTCCAGCGCCGCCGCCTTCACCGCCAGCGCCCGGCCGTGGTGCGCCACGGGCCGCTCCGGCCGCGGCTCCGGCCCGTCCCTGCGGAGACAGCGCGGTCAGCGGGACGGCACCGCCCTCGCCCCCGGGGGACGCAGCTCACCGACCCCCGGCACGGCCCTCCTGCCCCAAGAGCCTGCCGAGGGGAGGGGTGCTCCAGCAAGGCAGGCTCTGGCACTCCCCAAAAAATCCAGACACCAGCAGGAACTCCGCTGTGTCTAAGTCCCTTGAGCCTGGTCTGTCTCCATCCCACTGTGACCCCTTTGGAGCCCTGGCTAGTCTCAGGTTCCCATTAGCCCTTCTCTGCCCCCTCCAGCACTGAGGAGCTCCTGAAGCTCTGGAGATCAAGCTCGGGCCCTCAGGGAGACTTTGGAAAGAAAGAAGTCCTGAAGGAATGGTGTCACCTAGACAGGAATGGTGTCCACTAGCCAGGACCAGTGTCACCTAACCAGGAATGGTGTTCTCTAGCCAAGAATAGCACCCCTTACTAGAAATGCTGTCCCCTAATCAGGAACAGTGTCTTCTGGCCTGAAGCAAAGCTCACCCCAAATTCTTACTCCTTCCCGGCCCCACTGAGGGGCTCAAGCGGGAGGTGTTGGAGGGCTGGGACTGAGGGGACAGCAGGGACCCATGGCAGCCAGGGCTTGTCCGGCAGCAGTCGGGCTGAGCGTGTGCGTGCTCCAGGTCTTCCCGGGGCTGCTGGGCAGTGGAGAGCAGCCCTGGGGGGAGGGCAGAGCTCCAGGATGTAGCCCCAGGAATGGGTGTGGAGGGCTCCAGCCCACAGGCCTGAGGGGCAAAGGGGCCATTTGGGGCATTTCTATTTAATTTCCCCACTGCTAAGCTGGGGTTTGGGGCAAGGAGAAGCTGGTGGTGTCCCACTCCCCACAGCTGTGGGATACCCCTGTGCTGGGCCAGCGTGGGGCCAGGTGGGGGATTGAGGGGGGCTGCAGCACCCTCCTGCCTGGGGGACCTAGAGGTCCTCAGGGGGCCACTGTGCCCAAAGGCCACCCTGTCCCACGGGGTTTTCCTTTGCTTGGGCTGTACCTATGCAAAACCCCGGTGCAAGCCCTGCCGGCAAACCCCCCTGGACAGGTGGTGGGGCGACGAGTGGCACTGGCATGGGCAGTATTGGCAGGAGTGGCATTGACACAGGTGTGCCAGGAGACCCTGCTAAGGGCAGGGGAGATGAACACAGCCCTCTCCCACGATAGCCCAGTGCCAAGCTCATGTCCTGCACCCATGGCCATCCGAATATGCTACTGAGACCCCTTAGCAGAGGATTTTGGAACACGAGGGCTGCCAGCCATGCATGCTGCCAGCTGGGGCACCCTGCCGGATACACAGGGTGTTCCCTGAGGTGGGCGTGGGGACACTGATATCCCCCACTGCCCCGCTATGTCCGTGGGTGAAACATTCCTGGGTGTAGGTGGGGATTTGGGACGGCAGGACTGACCATCCACCGCCGATCCCTTAGTAGGTGCTGGGGCTGCCGGCCCCCCAAACACCCTCAAAGTGCACTCACGCTGCAGCATCGTCCTCGGGGCCCTCCCCATCCACCTCGAGGGTGCTGGTGACGTAGACGGACATGCTGGGGTGCTCGATGAGCAGGTCCTCCATGGGGCTGCTCCCCACGCCGTCGGGGCCGGGCTCCTCTGCAGTAAAACAGGGGGGAGGGGTGACAAACCAACTCTCGTCCATCAAGCAGGGACCGGCCGGAGCCGGGGAAGCGGCCGGTGGCGGTGGCGGACCGGGGGGTGTCGGGCGGGGCCGCGCCGAGCGCCCGGTACCGCCAGCACCCGGGNACATACCATGTACAGTGGGGAGGGAGGGGGAGAGAAAGGGGCATCGTTAGTGCGAGAGACACCCACCGCCACCACACCGCTACACGCGGGCCCGGCGCCGCGCCCCGGCCAGAGCCCCCCGCTCCAGGGACCCGGCTGGGCGTGGAAACGGGGCTGCTCAGACAAGGGGAACAGCAACGCTGGAGACCAGCAGGTTTTACTGCAGCAGTGGTTTGGGCTTTTTTCCTTCTCAGAAGGAGAGAGGAAGTTCAGCCAGCGAGGAACGCTGCTTTCCCCGTTCTGATGGCACCCGAGCCGGGCCGGGCCGTGCCGGGGAACGCCGACACGCCTGCGCTCACTAACAGCACCCAGCGCTCCGCAAACATGGAAACCAAGCACACACAGAGCAGAAAAACAGTCCACACCTTTTCTCTGGAAGCAATCATGGGAATAAATTCTTCAGCAAAGGTTTTCACTGTGCCTTCAACTCCAGCCTGTTAGAGGCCAAATTTTGAGTGGCTGATCCAGAAGCTGACGCCCCCCCCTCCGAACCCCCTCCCCACCTTCTATGCCTTCCCTTCCTCATCTCTACCTGGCAACAGCACTTGGGCCGGTGCCTTTCTAGGCTGCCTGTGCTTGGAATTACTTGGTGCTGTAATGGGAGGGGAGCCTGCACCTAATGTTGGGATGCCCACACCCATTCCCAGACTCATCGGGGGATTTGAGGGAACTGGTGAGGGGGGAGGCAGTGCAGTATCTGTATGGACACATGTGACTCTGCAGCTGGGTGAGGGAGCAGGAAGAAGCACAGATGAATCTGTTCTTGCGTGGAGAAATGCAGAGCATGGGGCCTGGTATTCCCGGCTCAGTGCATCCCCAGCTCCTCCTGCAGCTGATGCTCGAGCCCAGGGCTCAGGACAGGCCACAGTTGGCCTTGCAAACACGAGAATGTCTTTCTCCAGGTCAGAGGATATCAGTCTGTTAATAGTTGTTGACATGCCAGGCTGGAGATTGTTTGTCAGCCTGGAGACAGCCACCGAGCCCGGCTGGAGCGACCCCGGTCCAGCAGCACTCCCACAACAGTGGTCTGTGGGCACGGGGAGCACAGGGCTACCCTGTCCCCATCCTTTGCCAAGGTGGGTTTTAATGTCACAAGCAATATTCTGGGATCCTCAAGTATCTCAGTGATGCAGTCACATCCTGGGAATGCTCTTTGCTCTCTCCCTGGGTGCTGAGCAGAGCCAGGCTAAGCAAGGGGGTGCGAATGCATCAGAAACATTCCGGGAAGGTCGGAGTAATTTGGGTGCATTTTGCAACACAGGGGACAATGACCAGGCTGACAGGGGCCGAATCCAGAGGCTCCCTAGGCTGCCACTCTGCTGCTGGGAGCGAGCCAGGCTGGGAGCTGCTGCTGGCCAGCACAGCTCCAAGGGGAAGGATGCGACTGGAGCGTCCAAGTTTGGTTCTTGGAGTGCTTGGTATGACTCAAGCCCCAGAAACAGGGCTGAAAGAATCTGGTTCCCTACTGCTCAGAGACTGCTGTGGGAACAGACTGCAGCTGAATTAGCAGTGGGGTGGCATTCACAGGCAGACACTGCTGGAAGCCAGCGCTGCACCGAGAGCCGAGGCACTTCACTGGAAAAACATGGGAGTGTTTTGTGCCAGAGTCAAGTCCTGGTCCCCTCTGAGCCATCTGCAGTCTCGACCCAGGGATTGGGGCACAGCGCAGCGTTTCTCTGGCCGGGGAAGCTCCTGGCTCCTCCTTGCATGTTTTAGGTTCGCTGCAGCTGCTGCCAGCTGGCCCCGACACGTGGCGGCTGCGTGCCCGCTGCTCCAGGGACCTCCTTGCAACAACCCCCTGCCATGGCACTGCCGTGACCCTCCCCGGACAGTCACCTGAATGCCCAGAGGACAGGGAATTCTCCACAGCTGCCCATGCCCACACCACCCATCATCTCCAGCAGCTCTCCACAGTGCTCCCACCAGGCATGGGGCTGGCCCTGTCCCCCATCCCAGGCTTGTCCCTGCTCTGGTCCCCTCTCAGGTCACTGCATATGGGAAAAAACCCTAATGAACAACTCAAATCACAAAAACAAGCATGGGGAACAGGCAGAGAACATCTGCTCAGAGACCTGGTGCCTGCAAGAGGGAGGACAAAACCCTCCTCCTAAAACTGCAGGATACAGCTGTGGTCCCCTAGGCTGGGGCGTCACAACCAACCAGGGGCTACCAAAGCAGAGCATGGCCATCAGGAGCTCCTGCACAGCTCTGATTGCTGCTGGACTTGCAAGAAAAAGGTCAAAAAAACATCATTGCCATTGGCTGAGTCATCAGTCTACAACAGAAACTCCAAGGTCTGAACAGAGCTGGAGAAGATCTGCACGGGAGGAATTCAATCCGCCTGGTTGGGCTCTGGATGGCTCTGGGAATGGGGAGCCCTGTGGGCTCTCTAGGTACAGAGACCTGGTGCCAAACATCCTTTGTGCTTGGCATGGGCAGTGGGAACAATCTGGGAAGATAACCCCCGTGGAGCTGAGATTTACTCCTCTCAAATGACCCAAACATGGCCAGATCACTGGTGGCACATCCCCAGCTGGGACAGGCAGGCACCGCTGCCACCGGCCCTCACACAGGGACAACCCCACCCCCCACCAGCACCCCAGGACTGGGGTCTCCCAGGGGAACAGGCTCCTGGTTTGCTTTCAGCAGGGGCAGGGCAGGGAGCAGCTGAGCTTGGCTCCTCATGAAAAAGTGCTGTCCAGGGCACAGCTCATCCGAGGCCATGGCAGTGCCACAGCCGGTGGCAGAGCCTGCCAGGGCTGGAACCCCACCCCACTGACCCCCGGCGGGCAAGATCATAGCAAAACTCCAGGGGATCTCCCTGGCTGGTGCCTTGCCAGGGTCCCCTCCTGGCATGGAGGTACCTGGAGGCTTCAGGGCAGCAGCAACCCCAGCTGGAGATGCTGATGCTGCTCCCACACTGGCAGAAAGTTGAGAACCATCACTGGGAGAGGAGAGGGAAAAAGGAGGAGCAGGTCAGGGGCTGCTGCAGTGACCACAGGGCTGGGCACCATGGGCAGGGCATGGGGACCAGGGGAGGAAAAAATGAAGGGCAGAGCTGCTCCCATGTGGTGTAAGTTCATCTGCTGATATCTCAAGGGTTTGCCCAGCTCTGGAGAGACAAGGTGCAGCAGAGACTGTGGGAAGCCAGTTCTGTCGCTTTCCTCACCTGCAAGATCAATTATGAGCCAGCCATCCTCCTCCTCCTCTTCCTCAACAAAGGGTTTGGGCTCCTCTAGGCCCTCTGGCATGTTGCTGTCACTGAAGAAGAGGCTGGTGAGACGCTGAAACATGGTGGGGAGCGGTCCAGCAGGAGGGACGGGGAGATAGAGCTACTGCTGGGCACCAGCTTCCAGGCACAGACACAGGAGAGATGGGCAGGGAGGGGAAAAACAGCCCTCGAGGTCTCGGTGACAGAGATGTTTGGCTGCCAGAGAAATCAGAGCTAAGCGCTGTGTAGTGCAATTGTGAGGTTCTTCACTTGGCTTCAGTGCAAAGGCCTGTAAAAGGGAGAGAAAAAGGAATAGCACATTAAAACAGGCTGGCAGTGTGGCCCTCCTGCATCCCAGGAGCTCAGATGGGCTCAAGGGGACAGCAAAAAGGTGGCTCTGGCACTGATCTGTGCCATGGGCTGTCCCAGCTGGTGTCATATCTGCAAGCAGCAGTGAAGGGCTGGGTGCCTGTGCCCTGCAGCCCCCACCTGCATCAACCCCGCATTGTGTCCCCATCCTCGTGGGTGGGGTGTCCCAGGAGACCCATCCCCAGGAGCTGGCAGGGACAGAGCCAGCAGTCCCTAAGTCAGGCAAACATGCAAAGTTCCTGGCAGCAGGCAGGGCAAGGACAGCGTTGTCACAGAATCCCAGACTGGTTTGGGTTGGAAGGGACCTTAAAACCCATCTCATTCCACCCCCTGCCATGGGCAGGGACACCTTCCACTATCCCAGGCTGCTCCAAGCCCTGTCCAGCCTGGCCTTGGACACTTCCAGGGATCCAGGGGCAGCCACAGCTGCTCTGGGCACCCTGTGCCAGGGCCTGCCCACCCTCACAGGAACAATTCCTTCCCAATATCCCATCTAACTCTGCCCTCTGGCAGTGGCAACCCATTCCCCCTTGTCCTCCAAGGCCTTGTCCCCAGTCCCTCTTCAGCTCTCCTGGAGCCCCTTTAGGCTCTGGAAGGGTCTCTAAGGTCTCCCCAGAGCCTCCTCTCCTCCAGGTGAGCACCCCCAGCTCTCCCAGCCTGGCTCAGAGCAGAGGGGCTCCAGCCCTGGGACCGTCTCCATGACCACCTCTGGACTCACTCCAACAGCTCCACATCCTTCTGATGTTGGCCCCAGGGCTGGAGGCAGCTCTGCAGGTGGGGTCTCACCTGAGTGGGCAGAGAGGCAGAATCCCCCCCACCCTGCTGCCCACACTGTGGGGACAAGCCCAGGATGCTGTTGGCTCTCTGGGCTGCCAGCACACAGTGTTGTTCACATCCAGCCTCTCATCCCAGCCCTTTGTGGGTCTCTGCTTCATCTCTGCTCAGCTCATCACTGCTTTATCCCTGGGGAAGCAGATTCTCCCCAGCGTGGGGGGAGGTCAGCACTCATTCATTTCATTAATGACTGCCAAGCTCCTGGCAAGGCACAGGAATGGCAGCCAAAAGGTGCAGAGTTGTTACTTGTGTGTTATTTGTGTGCCTCTTGGTCCAGAGACATTAGAAGGGCATTAAAAGGCCATAAAATGCCATCAGTGCAGTGAGAGGGGACAGCTGGGTGCTTGGCACACTGATGTGGGTGCATTTAAAGGGCAAACCCCCAGTTCATGGCCCTGTTGACCGAGGGGCCATGGAGCTTGTGAGTGATCCTCCACCCAGGGGAAACTCCATCTGCTCTAGGCAGCGTGGAATGGGAAGGGTGCAGGAGGCACCATGTGTGCATACACACCCCGGTCCTCCAGCAGCTCAAGTTCTAGCTCAGCCCTGCTGCCCCGTGAAGTGGCTTCCCCAGTCCCAACGTCCTGGGAAGGTGGCTGGCCCGGGCACTGCAGTTCTGGGGCTCAGGCACTCTTTTATTCACGCCTGTGGGATGGCAACACCTTTTGCAGTCTCTCAGGTGCCTCAGGAGGAACAACTTCTGCTCTACAAGGCAGAAAATGAGAAATCAAAGGAGCCTTTCCCCTGGATGGGATCCCCTGGCCTTCAGGGGCTCTGATCTCTGCCACTCGCAGATGCAGAAGGGAGTGATGGAGCACAAAGCAGCCTTGCAACACCCAGCTCTCCCTCCCTGGCATGGCCAGGGCAGCGGTGTGACACTACCTGTCCCCTAGAGCAGGTCTCAAGTTCCTGGTGACTTCAGTTGCCCCAGAGGCACAAGGCAGGCCATGAGCCACAGCCATGCCCTGCTGCAGACTGCAGTGTTCAGGGGTCCAGCCCAGCTTCCCACTCACTCCGGGATGGCTCAGCTGAGGCTCATGGAGCCTCTCACCAGGAAGAATCAGAGGTCAGGAAGGACTCTCTGCTCTGTGTCCTAAGAGGGTTCCTGGCTTCCCCTGGGGGCACTAAGCAGGGAGGGTTTGGGCACTGAGACATGACAGAGTTGTTTCTCTGACCCCACAACCACCACAACCATAGCAAGGCCTTGGCCGTTCCGTTACCCTCCAGTGCTCGAGTTAAATCAGCCAGACCCTCTTTACCTGGATCAGTAAAGCACAATAATGTAAGCTAGGAAACAACACGAAGAGGGGCTGATGCCCAGCTGGCTTTGAAGGGACTCTGGTGTGCTCCACGCCGAGCACAGTGGGATTTCCCTCCCACAGGGTGTCCATGTGCCTCCGTCCCCCACCGGGCCAGGCTGGCAGAGGCCACCCTGGCCAGCCCTGAGGGCTGTGTCACAGAGCCACGGCTTCATCACACCAGCTCTGCCTGGAAACCTGGCACCTGCCTGAGCACTCACCTAGTCAGTAAATGACATTAATATTATTTATTTAAGAAGTTTCTTAAATATCTAATTGTGGCAGAAACTCCACAGCTCCCAGGTCCCTGCTGGTGATGTCCCAGAGTCTCCCACTGTTTGCTCCTCCCCAGGAGGAGCCCTGGGCAGGAGGGACTGGGGCACCTCGTGGCAGGCACGGGGGTCACAGGGGGCTCCAGTCCCCCAAGGGCACCACGGCCCTGGCTCAGTGCGAGGCCAGGAGTGGGTTCATGTGCTTATTGGGCTGGGGCGTTTCCAGGCTGGCAGAAGTGCTGAGCCAAAGCTGACCCCAGTGCCACCAGGCAGCTCCTCAGGATGACACACTGGGGCTGGGGACAGCAGGGTCCCCTGTGTCGTGCCCCAAGCCCACCATGCTAGGAGGACACTGTCAGTGCTCATGCAATTGTCAGTCTTTTTCTCTGCCTAGACATGGATGTCACCCAACAGCAGAGCTGGGGACAAGAGCTGGCACGCAGGGACAGGGGAAGTCAGTGGCCCCAGTCTGGCTGCCAGGGCAAGGTCACCCAGAAAAGCACCTAAGCAGCTACCACGGGACAGGGGCTGAGCCACGCAGGGATTTTCCCTGTTGCCTAAGCAAAGTCAGCCTGGAATGTCTTGCTGCAATGAGTGCTTCCCATGCTCTGCAGGCTTGGCTTTGGGAGCCCCTGCAAGGGGCTCATCCTCCAGCAAGCTTAAAGTCAAATGACCAATGACACACTCAAAACCTTTTGGTTGTCTTTTGTTAAAACATGACAAAAGCTTTCACAGGACAGCAGGAAAGCTGTTCCCCCAGGAACAGCTCAGAGCACCCGCCCGCTTAGGACCAGTCCCCAGAAAATCACAGGATGCAGGCAAAGGGAGTAAGGTGTCTGGACTCCCCAGGTGCCCACCCCAACCCAGAGGTAATTTCTCTTCTCTGAAGACACAACAGACACTATTATTTTCGATTGTCTGCTCTCCCAAATTTAACTTCTTAAGTTAAGGCACAGGAGCTCACAGGCAGCTGCCATAGCTCTGGAGGAAGTGGGAGAGAGTTAAAAGCTCCCCTAAGAGCAAAACTTGAAATGGATCATTTTAAAGGATCACTCCCCAAAGAATTCAAGTAACTCACCAGCTATCACCCTCGCTGAGCCAGGGAACATGGGGTGGCCCTGACCCCCCTCCTGGTGCAAGGGAGTCTGTGCCATGGGTGGGCTACAGTGGCAGGATCAGCCCCATGGTGGTGCCCAGGGAGCTGCAGGGGGCTCCTGGCAAAGCCTTCAGGATCAAACCTGCAGGGTGAAGGCAGGAACGAGGCCAAAATGCAGGCAAGGGCCAGAATGAGCATTAATCCTCCCCCTCACTTTACCCTCTGAAAAACTCAGGTTAAAGAAGCAGGATGAAGCTCTGATCTCCAAAACTCTCAGCAGGAGAGTGGATGACACTGAGCTGCATGGAGCAGTCAATTCAGCAGAGGGAAGGGATGGGGCATCCAGAGGGTCCTGGGCTCATGTGAACCTCATGAAGTTCAGCCAGGCCAAGTGCAGGGTCCTGCACCCGGGTCAGGGCAGCACCAGCACAGGCTGGGGGCTGGGTGGGTGGAGAGCTGCCCTGGGAGAAGGACTTGGGGGTGCTGGTGGTGACAAATTGGATGTGACCTGCCTGTGGGCACTGGCAGCCCAGAAACCAACCCTGTGCTGGGCTGACCCCCCAGCATGGGCAGAGGTGAGGGGGGGATTCTGCCCCTCTGCCCTGCTCGGGTGAGATCCCGCCTGCAGAGCTGCCTCCAGCCCTGGGGCCAACATCAGGAGGATGTGGAGCTGCTGGAGTGAGTCCAGAGAGGCCACAGAGATGCTCCCAGGGCTGGAGCCCCTCTGCTCTGAGCCGGGCTGGGAGAGCTGGGGGTGTTCACCTGGAGAAGAGAAGGCTCCAGGGAGACCTCAGAGCCATTTCCAGTGCCTAGAGGGGTTCTGGGAGAGCTGGACAAGGGACAAGGGCCTGGAATGCCAGGACAAGGGGGAATGGGTTGCCACTGCCAGAGGGCAGGGTTAGATGGGATATTGGGAAGGAATTGTTCCTGTGAGGGTGGGCAGGCCCTGGCACAGGGTGCCCAGAGCAGCTGTGGCTGCCCCTGGATCCCTGGAAGTGTCCAAGGCCAGGCTGGACAGGGCTTGGAGCAGCCTGGGATAGTGGAAGGTGTCCCTGCCCATGGCAGGGGGTGGGATGGGATGCTCTGTAAGGTCCCTTCCAACTCCAACCAGTCTGTGAATCTGCAATCTCCCAGCCCCCCTAGAAGGGAGCAGCTCCTGGCCTTGAGCTGCTCCAGACCCTCCCTGGCAGCCACCAAGCTCCTCCATCAGCTCATCATGGAGGGCTCAGGGTGACCTGCTCAGCCCTTCACAAGGGAAAAGACTCCTTGGCCGGCTCCTACCCAGACAGTGAGATGGCCACGTGCCACCCCAGTCCCTGCAGGTTCCACCAAGCACTTCTCTGGCCAGGGCAGCCAGTAGCAGATCAAGCTCTGAAGTTCATGCAGGTATTTGGAAAGCCTCTGCTTTCCCTGCAGCAAACACTTGCCCCATTTACACCAGGGGATGGAGGGCCAGCAGCCTCCATAGGAACTGCAGCACGGGAGGGACCCAACTGTGTCCCTGACAGGGGACTGAAGTCAATGCTGTGCCTTGTCACCAGGCAGAGGTGGTGCCCACGGAGCCAGTTTGGACCAGGAGGTGGTTTCTCTTCCTCTCAGGTCGCTTCTTCCAGCTGTCCTGTGTCTGCAGGTGCCCCACATCTTTGGGGGAGGTGTGCCCCAGGTGTTCCCCCTCGGGACACGAGCCGACTCCCTGTGCACCACATCCTTGGGGCTGAGCTGCCCCAGAAACCACACACTGAGCCCCTGGCCCCTGCCAGAGCTGGGGCCACCGCCACAGGACAGCTGCCATCCTTCCCAGGCCTCCACAAACCGCCTTACTCGGCATGTCAACCCCATCCCAGGCACTGCCAGCACCAGGGGACAGCCCACCAGGGACACTCGCTTGGGGACAGATGAGTTTCTAAATGAATTATGTTTATCAGAATCCTTCCACAAAGTGCAACAGCCTTTTACAACAGAAAGTATTAAAAACATTAAAAGTTAAAGTGGAAGCAAGGAAACCACAATGCATCAAGTTATTTTTTCCCCTTCAGAAACCTCGACACAATAATTAGTTTTCTGAGTCACTGTGGCTGCAAATAACCCCAGGAGCTCAGAATAGGGAACAGGATCGGCAGCAAAGCCCCGGGATGCGCCAGGAGCTCGTCGGGGCAGGAGCCGCAGCGTCGCAGGACTGGCAGCTCTCAGAAGTCACAGTCTGCAAGAACAACAGCAACTCCCCTTGGAAATGGCAACAGGCTCCCTGAAACTTTCCATAAATACCCGGCGGCGGGAGGGATGCTGCTGGCAGGCGGCAGGAGCGGTCCTTCCTCGGCACAGCTAAGAATACCCCGCGCAGTCATCCCGGCAGGCGGCGGAGGTACAAATCAGGTGCCTTCCTCCAACCCACTTGGGAAACGGGATTTTCAACTCATTTTACCTAAATTAGACAAGCGCTTCACAGGCTCGCTGTGCTGGATGTATGAAAATCCTAAACCTGGCACAGAAACACAAAACACAGGAGAACGGGGCCCACAGCTGGGCGGCTCAGGGGAGCTCTGCTTATCACCCCAGAAATGACCAGTGAATCATCCCTGTGCTGTCCTCTATCCATGCCCAGCAAGGGAGGGACCAGAGCTGGCAGGGACCTGCCTGGGAGTTTGGCGGGGCTGAATTGTTGTGGGCATTTGGTCCCACAACAACTGTGCTACAGGTCCAGGTAATCCCGTTGCTTTGCCAGCAGCCCCACTGATGGGATTCCCTTGGGGGAGCCCTGGGCACAGGGGCAGAGCTGCACCCTGAGGTGCTGCCAGCACGGACAGAGGCTGATTCACAGCCAGAGCCTCTTCCAGAGGCAGATCAGGGGAGTAGAGGGGGAGAAGGCAAAGAGCAGTTTGAAAAATCCCTAAAAAACTCTTCATCATGAGACTCTTCTTATCAATGGCAGACCAAGACAGGACCTGGAAGGGCTTTCCTCAGCTAGTCCAGGGTCTCAGCAGGGACTGGAGTTCCCACATGCTCCTCCAGATCCCACCTGAAGGAGGGGGACCCTGCAGAATGAGGGGGAAATGTTTTTCCTGGAGCTGGTCTCTGCATCCACACCGGCTCTTGTGTCACTGCTGCAGGAAGGTCCTTACCCCAAGGACGAATGTGACCTTGTGCTGTTTGATATCATCACACACAGTCCTGGAAAATCTGCCAGTGGCTGGCAGGATCCAGGAAATTTTAGATTTGCCATGAGCTGTGCTATGAAATTTTAGAACTTTCCTCTCTGGGATGCGCTGGATGAAGTATCCCAAGGAGTGAAGCATCTTGAGGAGCTGCACACCGGGAGGGGAGCAGCCCAACCTCACAGCCTCCATAAATCACAGAGGCTGAACAGTACCGGGCACACTGGACTTTGGCACCACAAGAACCCCGAGCTGCCCAGCAGCTCCCCCCAAGCCCGCTCAGTGCCCCCCTCGCCAGAGCAGGACTCACTGTGCAGGCTGCATTAAAAACCCCTTAGATACAAGTTTATGTCACAGGGTTTGCCGGTCCTATTACGAGCAGGTGTTACCATTTTATTATCCGGGGAAAAAACTTTTATATTTTTCCTTTTGTGTTCAGCCAGATAAGCAGCAGTTTGATGCAATGGGTTCCCAGCAGTGACAGTGAGCTACAGCAGACAGCTTTTGTCTTTTTCTGTTGTAGGTTTGTTGTTTGGGGCTGGGGTTTTTTTTGCAGGGGAGAGGAAAGATTTATTTTAGAGTAAAACAATACAGTTCTTGGCACTCTGTAGATTAAGCCTGGTGGGAAAGGAGGTCCAGCACAGTCCTGTACCAGAGCCCAACACCTGTTTCTGGGAGGGTTTCTGGAATGGTTTCCTACCCCAGAAAAACCTTGGCCAAACAAGCAACAGCACTTGGCAGCTGCCCAGCTCAGCCCTTGTTGGTGCCGCTTCAGCACTGGGTATTGCTGGGCTCAAGGGAGACAGTTTAACCCACTATTTTGGGATCCCAGGGTGCCAGTCTCTTTGCCACCGTGCTCTGAGCAGGGCTGTAGCTCCCCTACACAAAAATGTATATGTATGTGCATAGAAGAATTACAAGAGCAATAACGTCCTTTTTAACCCGTTTCTACACTCTACAAAGTCCAAGGTTTTCCACAATGAGTCCCCCCAGATGGGAGCAGGATTAGTTTCCAGGGCCTGCCAGGCTCACCCAAGCTGAGGTGAGAAACACGAAATCCAGAGGAAAATCGCCCATTTAGGACTTACGACTTTTTTGAGCTGTCCCAAAGGAAGTGCCATTAGAGCAGCAGTAACAGAAGATGCTGTGTGTGGTACCTGAGGGACTCCTGGGTTCAGCATCCTGGCATGTGGTGGAGTTGCCCCATGGCACAAACCTCAGCCTGGCACTGCCAGCACCCTCCCCGTGCCACACACAGCCCCTTCCTGGGCAGCACAACTGAACTCAATAAAAATACCAAAGCATCTCATTAAAACTGGTGGGATTTACAAAGACAATCGAAATCTAGAGACAGAGGGATTCCAAAGCACCAAGGATTTGCTGGAAACAAGTTAAATAAAAAATACTTTTCTGTATTAGAGATTTACATCTATTTACATTCTTTACACAAATTTATTTTATATAGTAGACTATATATACTGTATTTTATATAACATATAGTACAGGAAGGTGCCCCTGCCAGGACCTCCCCGCAGGGGGTTGGAACGACATGATTTTTAAGGTCACTCCCAACCCGACTCATTCTGTGGTTCTATGACATATTTCATATATTTACGTATCCTTATATTTATATATTCACATTCCTTCTCCAAAAAGCCACGTTCCGCACCCGAAGAGCGTCTAAACATCACGGGGGGGGAGACACATCCACGTTTCCTGCCGAGAAAAGCCACAGCAGCGAGTGGCGCGGGAGGGACGCGGGGGTCAGCCCCGCGTGACCATCACGGGCAAGCCCCACGGCCCAGCCCGGCCACCGCCCCCAGGCCGGCGGGGTCACGGCGGGACAAGGGGGGCGAGCGCCGTGACGTCTCAATGTCATATGCAAATGCCGCGACGTCACGGCGGCGCGACCAATGGGAGCGGGGAACGACCGCGAATCTTAATCCGGTGATGAAGAAACAAACAACGGGCGCGGGGGGGCCGGGGCCGAGGGGTCCCGGGACGCCCCCACCCCCCCGGCGCCCTCCCCGCACGCGCGGTGCGAGCCCGCCAAGCCCCA